>OZ024741.1:14614190-14631690 GCA_964016885.1 Eledone cirrhosa
GGCTTACGCATGTTAACCGTTTACAAAAAGCCTCTCACTTGGATACACACACACACACATACACACATACACACACACACGCCCCCCCCCCCACACACACACACGCACACACATATATATAATGACAGTACTTTACTCCGTTCCTGCACTGGATACCACATCTACGATGGATTACTTACATTAAGTTGAGTGCTTTGTTCGATTTGTTACATCATGATTTGCCTACCAGAGCCACCAGTTCGACCGTTTGGTAATCAAAATAACTTAAATATATATATATATTATTCGAGTAAAGAAACGTTGGCTGATCAAATAATCTACGGAGTTTAGGCGTAAAGAGACATAAAGCACTCTACAATTTGTTCCTTAAAGTATTATCAATAAGGTATCAAGGATTGGCAGTATCGGTAGAGTGTCGGACGCCATGCTTTACAGCAAAGAGTTACGGCCCTTTATGGTTTGAGTTCAAATCCTGCCGAGGTTAACTTTGCCTTTCATCCTTACGGGGTCGATAAAATAAAGTACCAGTAATGCACTGGGTAATTGCTGGCCGTGTGCCAAAAGTAGAAACAATTGTTATAAAGCAGTGAGACGGTTTAAAGTGTCCATCCCTTGTTTATTATATAATCCTGTTATACGTATTTCAAAGACATCAAAGGGAATGCATATTAACCCTTTGACGTGCCCTCATCAGACAGGCGTTAAGTTGTAATGTTTTGTTTTTGATATATTATAATATTTAGGAGGGTTATGGTAGCAGTCCCCTACCTGTAAGCATGTGATGTACAGAACTGTTTCTATAGGCAAGCAGGGTCGGGGGAGATATTACTCTTGCTACAACTTAACATCTGTCTGATAAAGACACTTTGATGTCTTTGAAAAACAACAGGATTATGTCATAAATAGAGTATGAACACTTAAAACCGTTTCTCTTCTTTATTATAATTGTTATATATATATATATATATATATATGAAGATCCCGTTAAGGGTGAAAGCAGCGATTCTTTGCTTAAACTTTAATCTGTTATTTTAATAAATATATATATATATATATATATATATATATATATATATATATATATATATATATATATATATATATGTATATATATATATATATATATATATAAGTATGTACACGTACATACATATATGTATACAGACGTACAGTATGTACGTGTACATACTTATATTTAAGTAACAGCCGTACTAAGAGTGGGAAATGAAATTATGTTTCATTTTTTCCGTTTATATATATATATATATATATATATATATATATATATATATATATATATATATATATATATATTAAAATAACAGATTGAAGTTTAAGCAAAGAATTCTTCTGAAACTAAAAAAGTCAATCTGTGAACGCAGAACTGGATATTTCAAAAAACGTTGCAACCTGAGGAAGACAGGAAGACGATACTTTGGTTCGTGGAAACGTTCCCTGGCAAAGAACGGGAAAAAACGAATATAATACGTCATTAATAGGAGCGGTGAAAAACAATTACACGCAAAGATAGGATCACGTTTATGGTATAAAAGAAGTCGTAGACTAAAGATCTCTTAGGTGGTTCATGGAGATGTTCTCTGGCAATGAACGGAAAAAACGAAGATAATACGTCATATGTGGAGCGTGGAGAACCACCTAAGGGAACTTTAGTCTACGACTTCTTTTATACCCTAAACGTGGTCATGTCTTTGCGTGTAATTGTTTTTCACCGCTCCTATTAATGACGTATTATTCGTTTTTCCCGTTCTTTGCCAGGGAACGTTTCCACAAACCAAAGTATCGTCTTCCTGTCTTCCTCCGGTTACAACGTTTTTTGAAATATCCACTTCTGCGTTTACAGATTGACTTTTTTAGTTTCAGAAGATCCGTTAAGGGTGAAAGCAGCGATTCTTTGCTTAAACTTTAATCTGTTATTTTAATAAATATTTGCTCTACGGTTCTTATATATTTGATATATATTTATCCTTATCGAGCCCTCTTTGGATTTTAGTCTTCAAATTTATTATTATTATATATATATATATATATATATATATATATATATATATATATATACAATAATTATATATTTATATACAATAATTATATATATATATATATATATATATATATATATATATATATATATATATATATATATATACAATAATTGTTTCTACTACTAATAATAAATGTGAAGACTAAAATCCGAAAAGGGCTCGATAAGGATAATATATATATATATATATATATATATATATATATATATATATAAACCGCAGAGCAAATATTTATTAAAATAACAGATTAAACTTTAATCTATTATTTTAATATATATATATATATATATATATATATATATATATATATATATATATATATATATATATATAGGAAGGGGCGCTGAAAATTTCCCGGCTTGAAATGTTTCACAGAGACCTGGATGGAGGCCCAACTTTCCAAGTTCTTTTTACAGTGCTTACAAAAACTTAAGGACTGCATGTGGTGAAGTGTGAGAAACTGAGATGGAAATGTGTTGAATAAAATCATAAGTACTCAAACAAGGAGGAAATAATCGAGAATTTCCGGATCTTTACTCAGAGTTTAAGGTATTGGACAAGGGGCTGGCAAAGAGCTTGAACCTTCTCGACAAGATTCTGGTCCCTACACGACCCACCAGACAACCATGCTTATATCTCTCTCACTTTCTTTCTTTCCCTATCTACCTCTCTTTCTCTCTCTCTCTATCACTTTCTTTCTCTCTCTCTCTCTCTCTCTCTCTCTCTATCACTCTTTCTCTCTCCCTCAATCACTTTTCTCTCTCTCTTTCTCTTTGTGTGCGCGTTTGTATGTGTGCATCAGTGTACATGTAAGTGTGTGTGTGCGCCAGTATACGCATGTGTGTGTGTGTGTGTGTGTGTGTGTGTGTGTGTGTATGTGTGTGTGTGTGTGTGTGTGTGCATCAGTGTACATGTGCGTGCATCAGTAACATGTATGTGTATGTGTGAGCACCAGTGTATGTATGTGTGTTTCCCTTGCTATAAATTGATAGTTGAGTTAACATATAAAACGAAACTATAGAATCAAACTAGAAATCCCCAACCAATCCATCCAACCACTGACATGTTTCACTAACCTGCCCTCCACCATCCCCTCCCCACACTAACCTGCCCCTCCCCCCACCCTCCACCATCGCCCCAACCTCCCCTCCACCATCTCCTCCAGACCCCAACCTGCCCTCCACCATCTCCCCTATCCCTCAACCCTTCTAACTTTCCTTTCAGCTATATAATCTACTAATCAGTTAATCCTATAAACCCTTTCACTGGACATCTTCGAATGACGTCTGTCTGCCGTCAGAAAATACTTCTGATGAAAAGATGGTGGACAAACTCTAGTCAGGCCACCCTCAGGCCACAGGCAACTCCTGATTGACCATATCTTTGATAAAAAAAGGATCGATCGACTTTCGTCAAATCGGACCGAGGAAACAATGTTTCCGTTGGTCTTTCCAGTTGCTCATACTATCTATCGGTCGCAACTCCAGGTAGAAGGAGCAACGTGAAATAAAGTGTCTTGCTCAAGGACATAACGCATCGCTGGTCCAGGAATCGAACTCACCACCTCAAGATTGTGAATCCAATTATAATTAGAACGTGTCGTTGACTTTTTTGAAACGGTGTAACATCGTCTGAGGAGATTTCGCTGCTATATTTAGCAGATCAAGCAGCCACATAGAGGTTTCTTGTCTTGGTTTCTTACCGTCAGATTTATATATTTAGGTCTCTTTCTCTTTCCCTCCTTACTTGGATTTTAATTCATTTATTTATTCAATCATTCATACAATTGCTCATTCATTCCGTAGTCCTTGATTCCCTTGTTCCTTTATTCCGTTGTTCCTTCATTCCGTTGTTCCTTCATTCCGTTGTTCCTTCATTCCGTTGTTCCTTCATTCCGTTGTTCCTTTATGCCGTTGTTCCTTTATCCGTTGTTCCATCATTCCGTTGTTCCTTTATTCCGTTGTCCTTCATTCAGTTGTTCCTTCATTCCGTTCTACCTTCAATCCGTTGTTCCTTTATTCCGTTGTTCCTTCATTCAGTTGTTCCTTTCTTCCGTTGTTCCTTTATTCCGTTGTTCCATCATTCAGTTGTTCCTTCATTCAGTTGTTCCTTTCTTCCGTTGTTCCTTTATTCCGTTGTTCCATCATTCAGTTGTTCCATCATTCAGTTGTTCCTTTATTCCGTTGTTCGTTCATTCAGTTGTTCCTTTCTTCCGTTATTCCTTTATTCCGTTGTTCCATCATTCAGTTTTTCCTTTATTCCGTTGTTCCTTCATTCCGTTGTTCCTTTATTCCGTTGTTCCTTTATCTGTTGTTCCTTCATTCCGTTCTTCCTTTATTGCGTTGTTCCTTTATATATTTATTTTTCATTTCTTCATTTCTTTGTTCATTTTTCATTTTTTAATTTTCCTTTTCTTTCCTTATTTCCTTCCTTCATTCCTCCTTTCCCTTCCTTCCTTAATTCTGTCACTCATTCCTTCCGTCTTTCCTTCCTGCTGTCACTCTTTCCATCCGTCTTTCCTTCCTTCTGTCACTATTTCCTTCCGTCTTTCTTTCCTTCCTTATTTCCTTCCTTCTGTCACTCTTTCCTTCCGTCTTTCCTTCCTTCTGTCACTCTTTCCATCCGTCTTTCTTTCCTTCCTTATTTCCTTCCTTCTGTCACTCTTTACTTCCGTCTTTCCTTCCTTCTGTCACTCTTTCCTTCCATCTTTCCTTCTGTCACTCTTTCCTTCCGTCTTTCCTTCCTTCTGTCACTCTTTCCATCCGACTTTACTTCCTTCCTTATTTCCTTCCTGCTGTCACTCTTTCCATCCGTCTTTCCTTCCTTCTGTCACTCTTTCCTTCCGTCTTTCTTTCCTTCCTTATTTCCTTCCGTCTTTCCTTCCTTCTGTCACTCTTTCCATCCGTCTTTCCTTCCTTCCTTATTTCCTTCCTGCTGTCACTCTTTCCTTCTGTCACTCTTTCCTTCCGTCTTTCCTTCATTCTGTCACTCTTGCCTTCCGTCTTTCCTCCTTCCTTATTTCCTTCCTGCTGTCACTCTTTCCTTCCGTCTTTCCTTCATTATGTCACTCTTTCCTTCCGTCTTTCCTCCTTCCTTATTTCCTTCCTGCTGTCACTCTTTCCTTCCGTCTTTCCTTAAAATAAAGTACCAGTAATGCACTGGGTAATTGCTGGCCTTGTGCCAAAAGTAGAAACAATTATGTTACTCTTTCCTTCCGTCTTTCCTTCCTTCTATCACTCTTTCCTTCCGTCTTTCCTTCCTTCTGTCACTCTTTCCTTCCGTCTTTCCTTCCTTCTGTCACTCTTTCCTTCCGTCTTTCCTTCCTTCTGTTAATATTTCCCTCCGTCCTGCCGTCCTTCATTCCTTCATTTCCAATATTCTCATTTTTTATACCTTCATTCATTCGGTCGTCATTCATTCCTCATGAAACTCCTTTACCATCTCTGTATTATAACTGCAACCGACATATACATACATACACACATACATATATACATACATACATACATACACACATACATATATACATACATACATACACACATACATATATACATACATACATACACATACATACATACATACGTACAAATATACATACATGCATACATACATACATACATACATACATACATACATACATACATACATATATGGTGGCTGCCAACTCGTTTTCGAGTACGGCCACTACTTTATATCCATGTAGGAGAACCCCTACCGATGCGCTGAACAAGTGTGACTTTTTAGTCCAGCCAGCGACTTGAAAACTCTAGTACAAACACTACACTTGTGACAATTATTGACACATAGTGCTGGGCCCATGGTACCATGTGACGACAAGTGCAGAGAGATCTCCAGATATAAAGCAATGCCTGGTCTGTGAAGCTTTTCTTTTATAGTGAGCAAAGGCACTGCACAAAGCCAGTCCCACTCTCTTAACCAAGATGATATTTACCAAAAAGAAGAACAAGTCAACATCATTGGATACCATCAGGGTTGCAGGTGTTATATCAGAGTTTTCCTTCTCCTAGAATTCTGCCTTGATAAAGGCTAAGAGGTCATCTCTCCCGGTGATTTTGGATGGCCATTGACTCTTACTTTACTGTAGCACCGGCTCAGAGCAGGAGAGTTAGGGCGAAAAAGGTATCGGATGCTGAATTTGCCGACGACATAGTTTTGGTGACAAATACAGTGAAGGAGGCAGAGGATTTGATGCGGGAGGTTGAGACTGTGTCGATGAGTGTGCGGCTGAGAATGAATGAGACTAAAACAAAATATCTGGTAGAGAATGTTGAGAAGCCAGAGGGGATCACTAATGTAGGCGGGAAGCCGCTAGAATTGGTTGAGGGCTTCCTGTATTTGGGAGCAAAGATTGGGAATACGGAAGATGATGTGGTTGAGAGGAAGAGCAAGGCCTGGGCGGCGTGCCACAGCTTGAGATCGGTGTGGAAGTCGGACCTTCGTAGAGACCTGAAAATCCGCCTCTTCATTGCTGTAGTGGAGTCTGTGCTGCTGTATGGGTCTGAGACTTGGACACTGACCAAGAAACTCACTCAGATGGTGGATGGGTGCTACACAAGAATGCTGAAGATGGCTCTGAACATTAATCAGTATACACTGAGGATGAAAAACTCAGAGCTGTATGGGAGCATCCCAAAAGTCAGCTCAAAAGTGACACAGAGGAGACTGAGGTTAGCTGGATATGCTCACCGACATCCAGAGTTGACATTGCACTCTGTGCTCCTTTGGGAGCCCCTACATGGACACACTAGAAGCGGAAGACCAAGGTTAACGTATGTTGTTGTCCTAAGGACAGACACTGGTCTGTTGGAGACGCAGGACATGGCAGCGATAATGAGGGACAGAGACCACTGGTGAGAACACGTCCATGGATCTCGGGAATTTTACCCGCCTTAGAGATTGACTCTTAAGAGCTCCTTTGCGCTTTGACAGGTTTTGTTTTTAGTCCTGCAGGATGTCCAAAGTCACCCTCCTCACCAAGAAACCTTGGTGGAGTTACCAGTTTAGTCGCCAACGACCCGACCATGAGACAGTTTGTACTGGGATACATGTTACCAGTAGCACCAACTGGTGACCTGACATATTACCAAACATGTATACACACATACATGGTGGCTGCCAACTCGTTTTCGAGTACGGCCACTACTTTATATCCATGTAAGAGAACTCCTACCGATGCGCTGAACACATACATACACACATACATACGCACATACATACACACACACATACACTCATACACACACATACATATACACATACACAAACACGTACATACATACATATTTATATATATACAAACATGTATACACACATACATACACACATACATACATACAGACAGACAGACACACACACACAATTACACAGAGATAGATACACATACATACACATACACACACATAAATTCACACACACTCACACACATACACTCAAACATACCATACATACATACACACTCACTAGAGTGTCGCATTGCACTGTGGGTAATAGAACGTCGGCCGCCATTAATCTTCGAACACCTTAGATGCCAGAGAGAGAGAGTTACGTTCTTTATGATGCTGTCTCGGCCTGAACACCTATTGCTGGATCGAGAGGCTGGTAGTATTACTACCTCCACTACCACCACTACTACTACTACCACTACTACTACTACTACTACTACTACTACTACTACTACTACTACTACCTCCACTACTACTACCACCACTACTACTACTACCATTACTACTACTACTACTACCTCCACTACCACCACTACTACTACTACTACTACTACTACTACCTCCACTACCACCACTACTATTACTACTACCACTACTACTACTACTACTACTACTACTACTACTACTACTACTACTACTACCACTACTACTACCTCCACTACTACTACCACCACTACTACTACTACCATTACTACTACTACTACTACCTCCACTACTACTACTACTACTACTACTACTACTACTACTACTACTACTACTACTACTACTACTACCTCCACTACTACTACTACTACTACTACTACTACTACTACTACTACTACCACTACTACTACTACTACCACTACTACTACTACTACTACTACTACTACTACTACTACTACTACTACTACTACTACTACTACCTCCACTACTACTACTACTACTACTACTACTACTACTACTACTACTACTACTACTACTACTACTACTACCACTACTACTACTACTACCACTACTACTACCACCACTACTACTACTACCATTACTACTACTACTACTACCTCCACTACTACTACTACCATATTACTTAACATCTCTCTCCATATTATTTACTCACTTCAGTCTATATTTTTACTCACCTCAATCCGAATTATCACCTGAAAAGAATTTTTTTTAAATTCTTAAATTTCTAATTGTTAATTTCTTAATTGTTTAATTTATAATTTCTGATATTTGATTTAGGATTTTAATTTTTATTTCCAACTCTCACACTTAACTTCCAACGTAAAACCATGATACCTAGAATTAAGTTTATTTTCCCTTATAAGGTGATGGTCAGTCGTACCGTCAACGCTTAGTGAGGGGTAGTATTATGACCTACTCTCCCACCCCCTCTGGCTCTCGGCTGACTGCCACAGCCGTGATGGGTTGCAGTAAAATATGGTCCAGGCATTGGTGGGCCATTGTTTTGGCTGGGGGGGTGAACTGACTAAGCGAATTTCGTTGAAATCTGCGGTGGCTAATGGTCAACTTCCTTCGGACATACTCTTGCGCAGGCCGGTGGGGGGTGAATTGGTACTCACAAGGGAGCGGATGAAAAATCCCAAAACACGCAATTCATCCGTTCCCATGTCGATCCAATTTGGATTGCCTCGGAAACAACCTTATTATGTAACAAGCTATCTGATGATGCCACGACACTCGCACACAGAACAGTGTGGCCAGTGTCGTCATTGAAATATATATCACAGCATTATTATTAAAGTTGAACATCTGAAACTACTTCGCTTTTCCTTATTCGATATTTACTCCGTCACTCCTATGTGGAAAAAGTACGTTGAGTCCTTGAATTGAATTGCATCAATGTTTACCCTAATATATATATATATATATATATATATATATATATATATATATATATATATATATATATATATATTTAATTAGAAAGTGAACAGCACAAAATATAACTACTCCATTACCAAAGGTTTCTGGATCCCAGATAATATTAATATAGTCTGGATCGAACATCTCTGTCTGACGACCGATCCAGACGTATATTATTATTGTCTGTGATCCAGAAACCTTTGGTAATGGAGTAGTTACATTTTGTGTTGTTCACTTTCTAATTAAATAGCTCTGTTCTATACATAGAGCACTCTTTTTTCCTTGGCATTTTCTTCGGAATTACCTAACATATATATCTCGTTTCGATATCTTATTATTTATATATATATATATATAGGAATGAAAAATGGCGTCTCTCCCCCTTCTCTCTCCTTCTCCTTCTTACTTTCATTCACCCCTCTGCTAGTCACCCTCTCTCGGCTAGCTTCTTCCTCACACTTTCACTCACTTACTCTCTTCCTCCATCGTCCCACACCGTGCGAAATTCTTTCCTCGCTTACTTTCGCACAGTTAAGATGTGTCTTTCGTCTTCTCGTCAATATTCGCAAGTTCTTATGTTCAAAATGAACCATTGACTTGATTTTCTCATGTTTTCCTCTCTTTACGTTGCCTCACTATTCGTGTTTGTTTACCTGTCTCTCTTTCTCCACCCAATTCTTGTTATCCCAATAAGCTATTTTAGTTATTGTTCGCGCTAGCCTGAGGTATTTGGTCTTTAATGCGAAGAAATACCTATGATGGCTAGTAGACGACTGATGATGGATAGTCCAGGCTTCTATTTCTAATTCTTCATTTTAATTTGTATATATATATATATATCTATAATAAGATATCGAAACGAGATTATTAATAAAATGTTGAATATTCACGTTAACAATATAAAAAAAAGCTTTGAGTTGTTGGAACGTTAAAGTACAAAATTACCAGTTCCACATCCACTAGACTTGTATAATGGCGACAAATATAACGAGCTTGATTACAGAAAGGTTTTGAATATTTTAAAGGGTGGATTAATGTATTACAGGGTTTCTAGTCATTAAGACATCTAAAGTATTTTCGCAGATATTTTTAATTTAAAACGATAAAATCAAAGCCACTTTGAATAACGGTTTAACATTGCGTTTTTTTTTATAAACAATATACTCCTATTCTATGAGAGGTAAAGTTCACAGCCATCATGGCCCTCGTTTATATTAAGCGGGAGAAATTTGAGTTCAAATTTGTTCAGGTCCTCTTTTAAGTTTATTCCAATTACGAAGTCTAGTTTCCCTCACTTACTATATTACCTACGAGACAACAAATTGACAGCTGCTAGAGCTCAGAACGAGAATATAGAAGAAAGGTATGACATACGTAAGACCCCTTAGTTCTATTAGATATACTCTATTAGAAACGTTTGTGTTTGTAAAAAATTCCTAAGGACAGAACATAATAGAATCAAATTCCCACTGTCTCTGCCTCAGCTCTCTATCGCTCTTCACATCTCTCATTATTATAAGCAAAAGGGTGGTGGATTGGCAGCATTGGTAGGGGGTCGGACGCCATGCTTTGACGCATAGAGTTACGGTCCTTGCCATTCTGAGTTCAAATCCCACCGAGGTTAACTTTGCCTTTGATCGATAAAATAAAGTACCAGTAATGCACCGGGTAATTGCTGATTTTTACCAAAAAGTAGATCAATGCTTATAAGCAAACGGGGGCCACGGACTCGGCGGAGAGAAGGGGGAAGTTAGTCGTATTAGAGATTTTCTGTTCTAAAATTTGGTTTGATCGAGATAACTATTGCTTTAACTACCTCAACCCAACTAGATGGGCAGACATAGACTAAACAATATATGTGACCCTATTAACAGTATTGTTTCCTTTATAGTAACTCGTGCGGCCTCAACAAATCTTACCATATCGTTCGTTCTTCCTACACATCCGGATGTGGAATTTTGACTGACAATATTTGATTATATAAAGGACTGAATCAACACACACAAACACACACCATACCACACACACAAACACACACCACACTCACACACACACACACACAAACCCACCACACCACACACACAAACACACAAAACACACACCACACACACAAACACACACCACACTCACACACAAACACCCACCACACCATACACACACACAAACACCCACCATACCACACACACACAAACACCCACCACACACACAAACACACACTCACACACACACAAACACCCACCACACTCACACACAAACACCCACCACACACACACACAAACACCAACCACAGCACACACAAACACCCACCACACTCACACACAAACACACACCACACACACACACAAACACCCACTACACTCACACACAAACACACACCACACTCGCACACAAACACCCACCACACTCACACAAAAACACACAGCACACTCACACGCAAACACCCACCACACTCACACACAAACACCCACCACACTACACACACAACCACACACCACACTCACAAAAAAACACACTTACACACAAACACCTACCACACACACACTCAAACACACCACACACACAAACATCCACCACACTCAAACACACACCACACTCACACACAAACGCTCACCACTCTCAAACACAAACACCCACCACACCACACACACAAACACGCACCACACCACACACACAAACACCCAACACACCAAACACATACACAAATACCCACCACACTCACGCACAATCACACACCACACCACACACACAAACACACACCACACCACGCCACAACCACACTTACACCCACCACACCACACACACCACACACACAAGCACCCACCACACTAACACACAAACACCCACCACACCACACACAAACACCCACCACACTCACACACAAACACCCACAACACTCACACACAAACACCCACCACACCCCCACACACAACTACACATCACACTCACACACAAACACACAACACACTCACACACAAACACCCAATACACCACACACACAAACACCCGCCACACCCACACACAAACACACAAGACACTCACACACAAACACCCACCACACTCAACACAAACACACCACACACACAAACAGCCACCACACCACACACAAACAGCAACCACACTCACACACAAACACCCACCACACTCACACACAAAAATCCACCACACCACACACGCAAACACCCACCACACTCACACACAAACACCCACCCGACAACACACAAACACCCAACACACTCACACACAAACATCCACCATACTCACACACAAACACACACAACACTCACACAAACGCCCACCACACTCACACACAACCACACACCACGCACACAAACACCCACCACACTAACACACACACACCCACCACACCCACACACACAACCACACACCAAACTCACACACAAACACCCACCCGACAACACACAAACACCCAACACACTCACACAAACACCCACCACACAACACACAAACACCCACCACACTCAGACCCAAACACCCACCACACGACACCACACACACAAACACCCACCACACTCACACACAAACACCCATCACACTCACACACATACACCCACCATACTCACACAAGAACACCCACCACACAACACACACAACCACACACCACACACCACACACACAGAAGCACCCACCACACTCACACACAAACACCCACCACACCACACATACAAAAAAAACAGCAACAACACAGTACAATGAAGGAATGTATTAGTTTAACGTTTGATATAGCTGGAAAAGTCATTACGTTTCGGACACTAGTGTTTCATCAAAAGATAGAATAAGAAATAAAACATGAAATATAAAGATAGAGAAGAAGAAGGGCCGGAAAATTTTTTTTGTGAAAAATCATGTTTGTATTTAATTAGCTATTCTGGGGATACACACACACACAAACAGAGAGACATATATATATATATATATACTAGCAGAAGTACCCGGCGTTGCCCGGGTGTAAGTCGACCTTTGGTCTGTTGTTAAAATGTTTGAAAGTTACTTCCCGCGCATCACAGGTACAAAAACATTCGAACCTCAAAGAAAAAAACAGAGGTTAGTATACGCAGGTGTGTAATTGAGCATAAATAATGGATCAATTGTAGGTTCAGAGTGTATCGTTGAAATTGTTCTTTGCAAGACTGACGGAAGTCAAATTCACTTGAAATTGAATTTCAGTTGATTTTTAAAGCAGGGTTAAAAAGTCGATTTTTTTCAATTTGTTTTTGTTTTTTACAACTTTGGCGCTCACATGTGCAGAAGAAGAAATAAAGGGGACTTTATCTGAATCGCGGCATAATGGAGGAATCATTTGCGACAGTTTTCACGAAAATCGGACGTTCCTGTAAAAAATTATCCCATCTGCAACTTTGCCTTGTTTTTTGCGCAAAGTCGAAACCCGCTTCAGTTTTATTGATTTTTTCATGAATGCGTAACCTCTGAAGTAGATTTGAGTAGCTAAAGACCTATCCCGGTAAATTTGCTATATGTGAAAAAAAGTTGATCAAAATTGCATCTAGGATTATTGCCCTTTGCAACAGCCTCAAGAACATGTAATTAAAAAGATTTACCATGGACTATCGTGCACGTTGGTATTGTGTTTAGCCTGCGAAAATCAGTGATCAAATGAGGCAACAATAAGCCATACTGATGACGTTTAAGCGGGTGGCAAGGAATTGATGCGGCATAGATAGCCATGGGAGTCTTGAAGGAGCACGGCGGTCAGGCAAAAGAAAGGGCCGAGGAGAGGATGGTGGCTGACAGTGCATGGAGGCGGCATCCTGAGGCATGAAGATGTAGTGGGGCGACGGCCAGCAGGCAAGGAAGAGGGCATGGGTGGACGGTGGCAAGGATGCCGCATGGTGAGCCATGGCAGTCTTGAAGGAGCACTGCGGGCAGGAAAAAGAAAGGGCCAAGGAGGGGATGGCGGCTGACAGAGCATTGATGCGGCATGGTGATGCATGATGATGCAGTGGGGCGACGGCGTGCAAGGAAGGGAGATGGCCGGGATTGACGGTTGCAGGGATTCCGCATGGTGAACCATGGCACTCGTGAAGGACCAAGTCGTGCGGGTAAGGGAGAGGGAAGGGGAGGGCATGGTGGCTGACAGAGCATGGATACGGCATGGTGAGGCTTGACGATGCAGTGGGACGACAGCGTGCAGGGAAGGGAGAAGGAAGGACTTGGTGGTGGCAGGGATGCGGCTGAGTTAGGCAAGGCAGTATTGAAGGAGCACGGCGGGCAGGCCAAAAAAATGGCTGAGGAGGGGATGGTGGCCGTCAGGGCAGTAATGCGGCATGGTGAGGCATGACGTTGCAGTGGGACGACGGCGTGCAGGGAAGGGAGAGGGCAGGGGTTGACGGTGGCAGGGATGCGGCTTGGTCAGGCCTGGAAGTCTTGAGCTCTCCCGGAGTGTAGGCAATGGAAATGGGCAGGGGTGGACGGTGGCAGGGATTCGGCATGTTGACCCGTGGGAGTCCTTAAGGACCACGGAGGGCAGGCAATGGAAAGGGCCGGGGAATGAATTGCAGCTGACAATGCAGAGATGCGCATGGTGATGCACAACGATGCAGTAGGTCGACGGCGTGCAGGGATGGGAGAGGGCAGAGTTTGACGGATGCCTCATTATGCTACGGTAGTGGGACCACGGGAATGAAGGGAGCGCATGGAGGCTCGATGATCGCTTGAGAAGACTGGGTGTAATACAGGATGATGCGCGGCGGTATAGTGTTGATATTCCTTATATAAGAAATGGAAGAATCGGTATAGAAGGTTTGCTGAATATGGTGAGCGTTAATTTAAAGAGACTTACGGTGGATAATCCTGATAGATTGAACATTTTTTGCATGGTGGGAGTCGCGACAAATGTAAGCAAGAAGAATGGCGTTTTTCGGTTGCCGGATTTTTGCCTCTGGGGGTCCGATTATCGATTTTCTTTTTACAATTTCAAGTATCCCACGTTAATCCCCGCATCAAAATACATACCTACGTCAAATTTCATTGGAATCAGACAAAATTCGTAAACATCGATGTTTGCCTTTGGTGATCCAATTATCGATTTTTCGAAAATTTAATGTAGCGCACGTTTATCCCCGAATCAAAATACACACTTGCGTCGATTTTCATCGATTTTTGAAAATATCGATTTTTTGCTTCTGGGGTCCCGATTATCGATTTTTCGAAATTTTCAAGAAGCCTATTCCACTCTACGCGTTGAGTTTTATATACGTGTGAGGTATCATGAAAATTGGATGAACTGTGTAGCATGCAAGTTGGGAACACCAAACAATGCCCATCTTCACTTTATATATATATATATATATATATATATATATATATATATATATATATATATATATATATATATATATATATATATATATATAGTTAAAGAGTGAAGAGTAACATGGTTCGCTGTACAATAAGGGGCTTTATTTAAAGTACTGACAATTGTTTCGTTGATCAGGTGAGTCTAGAGTTCGCTATTCGCTTGAAGTTGCGTCACTCGATCTCCATATATACGTACTCTTATGTGTTGACCAGAGGTAAATAATGTATTGGAGATCAAGCGATGCAACTTCAAGCGATTAGCGAACTCTTGACTCACCTGATAAACGAAACAATTGTCAGTACTTTAAATAAAGCCCCTTATTGTACAGCCAACCACGTTACTCTTCATTCTTTAACTATTATTACTCCAAGTATAACCTGCATAGGAATTACCGCGATCTCGCTGCATAACTATGGAAGCATCTTGTTGAGTCAAACAAAGCCGTACGTTAAAACTATCCACGACGCAGAGTACTCACAACCTCTAACTGGATTACCTATAACGATAATTTGTTTTCCCATATATATATATATATATATATATAGTAGAATAATCGAGAATCGGAAAAACAGCTCACGAATTAACGATAAACAATATCCGATATGAATGGCAGAGGGCTCAATAATTTGGATAAATCAGAGCTATAACCATCGTTAAATTACCAACACATAGAGATCATGCCTAAAATCACCCGTGCAGCCGAAAAAGAACGACCAGGAAGATTCGGGTCACCAAACTAAAGTATCAATAAATCAATAAATTAAATGAATGTAAAAAACTTACCCGGGCCCGCTAGAAGTGTGTGAAATCTAGCTTCTTGGGTTTCTGCATTTCCTTAATCCATTCACTATCAGCCCACATAAAAAATATATAAGACTTCTAGAGAAGGACTGGACGCGGAAGAGCTTTCTCAACGGGTTCCGTCCGATAATAAAGAAGGGATCCTTAGCCAGAAACGCACATAGTACCCAGCAAGGGAGATAACCTCTATATTAGCGAACAAATTTTGGTAATGTGCAAATTATGTAAGAATGCAAAATATCACATATCGAATCAGAGTGCTCAACAGACGTGTTAAAATAAACAGGAGCTATTAATCAGTCAATAAGATCGACAAAAAAATAATCAATAAAATTAACTGGTCAATAGCTAAGGTCTAGAGCTAAATATAGTAGAATAATCGAGAATCGGAAAAACAGCTCACGAATTAACGATAAACAATATCCGATATTATAATTTACTAACTAGTCGTATGTATGTATGTATGTATGTAAGTGCGTACGTATGTATGTACGCATCATTTATGTATGTATCAATATAGATGTATATGTAGTTACATTTGAACACTAAAATTCTCATATAGACATACGTATGTACATCCATATGTACATAACTATATACACACTTACACAGATTGCATATGATCGTTTGAATGTTCAGCAATATAGGAATGACCAGTCGTGTATTGAACAACATTGAAACGATCGTATAGAACAAGTCTTATATACACACACTCACGTACATACACATACACACACACACAGACACATATATATATACATACACATATATATATATGCATTTATATATGTATACAATACAAGTATATTTATATCAGACATACGTACACACATATATATATATATATATATATATATATATATATATATATATATATATATATATATATATATATATATGTGTGTGTGTGTGTGTGTATATATATATATATATATATATATATATATAAGGAGGTAGCAGAGTGGAGGCCAAAACCTATAGGTCAGTCTCCCTGACGTCACATATCAGTAAGGTCATGGAGCGAGTCATCAGAAAGTAACTGATCACTTTCCTCGAGGAAAATGACCGCCTGACTAGCACGCAGCATGACTTTCTCACAGGAAGAAGCTGCCTTACAGAGCTGCTACATCACTACGACTGGGTACTGAAACAACTGCTGGACGTTGCACATGTGGACGTGATATATCTTG
>OZ024741.1:14641690-14646690 GCA_964016885.1 Eledone cirrhosa
TTATATATATATATATATATATATATATATATATATATATATATATTTATTAAAATAACAGATTAAAGTTTAAGCAAAGAATCGCTGCTTTCACCCTTAACGGGATCTTCTGAAATCTTCTGAGTTTCAGAAGATCCCGTTAAGGGTGAAAGCAGCGATTCTTTGCTTAAACTTTAATCTGTTATTTTAATAAATATTTGCTCTACGGTTCTTATATATTTGATATATATTTTCCTTATCGAGCCCTCTTTGGATTTTAGTCTTCAATTTTATTATTATTACTATATATATATATATATATATATATATATATATATATATATATATATATATATATTAAAATAACAGTTTTCGCTTTTCTTTTATATTCTATTATAATATACGGCTCGGAAATATCTCTTTCTTAGAGCTATTTTGTTGTAAGAGACTATTTTGAGTTCCTAACTCAATATATACCTTTGATATATTCGGCTCTGTTAATTTGTTGAGCTATTTCAAATGTCGAATAAACATGGCTGCTATTTTTAGTGGTGTATGTTTGTGAGACATGCTAAGATGCCATGTGCGCTGTTTTATATATAGCACACTATTCAGTTTCTTAATATACTTAGAAGTGTCTAGGATACTAATTCATCACCCACTGATGAGCTTGAATTGATAATTCTATTCACAATTAACATTGCGAAAGAACAACAAGTTGTCTGGGTGATTGGTAGTTACCACAATTCCTGTTTGTATTTATTTTCTTAATTTTTTCTTAAATTGAGACAAGCAAACCCAATTGTCTATAGTTAGTATTCTTTTCACCTTAGCGAATGCGGGCCCTTACGATTTGAACACATATATGTACATGTCTGTGTTCGTTTTCTTTTTCTTTTATATTCTATTATAATATAGGGCTCGGAAAAATCTCTTTCTTAGAGCTATTTTGTTGTAAGAGACTATTTTGAGTTCCCAACTCAATACCTTTGATATATATATATATATATCTAGGGCGGGTAAAATTCCCGAGATGAAATTAATTAGGGGCTCTAACCCTAGTGCTGTTAGATCGACTCTCCATATTTCTTTTCAATGGCTGACAATACCTTACCGGCGCCACTCGAATAAGGTAGTTAGTTAACCCATAAATGGAGCCCTAACAGGTAGTACTACTCCGGGCCAGAGCAGACCTGGGAGTTATGACAACTAAGGGGTAACTCCACATTCCCCACAGCCCCTGAACTGCCGAACTGGAGCCTTGCCACTGGATGTAGTTTAATGTCATACCCAGGATATATATATATATATATATATAAGTGCGAATATATTGTTGTTGTCTGGATTCGGTGTTCTGTTGACCCGATGGTGATACTGAAGGGAACCAAGTTCCAGGTTCAACCAAGCCAAGCAGACCAAAAAATAGGAAACATCAAACCTGAATCTCTTTAGGTGAATACCTAAATATCAATCAATCATGCAGTGGACATTAATGTTCCAGTGTACAACAAATATAAACGATTTTATATATATATCTGTGCTAATCGTTAACGGAAAATCATGCTATTGAGTACAACGGCTAAGTTCACTCAGTTCCTACTCTCAGCTCTCGAATACCCCCCACCCCCGCTTATTAATTTTTCAGATTTATTCCACAGTCATTTATAAAAAAATGAAAAGGGGAGGGACATACACTACACCCCAGTCTGAGCGGCGGTGCCCCAGTTACGGCACGCGGACAAAACGGCAGAAGCTTTACCGAGGAGAATGGCCAGGAACACGTTGCGACAGCCACCCCACCTCGCGGGGCTCCACCAGAAGCAGGCCGCTGTCGTTCAGACTTTACGGAGAAAACCAGCAGTGCAGGGACCAAGGACGCCAGATGTTTTCTAGTCTTAAGACGTTGTTTGACATTATACACGGATGATATAATTGATTAGATTGGCCCTAGTACATGATGGGTACTTTAGTTGATCAGCACCAATCAACCTGGAACCCAGAACGTGGAGGAAAGTATTTCATTTGTAGTTCTACTGATTATGCCTTCGACAGAATTCTCACAACAACAACAGTTATAAATATTTCTAACATAAACATAAGGCCAGGGATTTGGGGGAAAGTGAAAGTCTATTATATCGTCCTAAGTATATAACTGGTATTTTATTTTATCAACCCGGAAGGGTGAAAGACAAAGTTGGCCTCGGTGGGATTTAAATTCAGAAGTTTGAGGAATTTATCTCAACTAAGAAAGGTATTTTATCAGACACTGTAAGGGTTTAGAGATACAGAACAGAAAGGAATGTATCACAATGCATTGTGGGATAGCGAGTTTCAGTGCAGCAATTATGCTTACATTTATACATACATACATACATACATACATACATACATACATACATACATACATACATATATGCAAACATACATATATACTTACATACATGATGTCTGCCCCCTCGTTATCGAGTATGGCCATTGCATGATGTACCATTATTAATAACTAGCAAAAAAAACACCCTTCGGGTGGTTTTCTACTAGCATGTGTAGTGTGTATATTGATATTATACGCAAGTATATATGCATGTAGATATGATAAATCAAATAAAATCGTAATTGACAATATACACAGAAATTGAACGAAGACTGTGTTACACTGTCTTATGTAATCAGTAACGTAATCCATGGTACATTAAAAAAAAGACGATATTATATATAAACTGCATTAGGAGAAAATTAGTGACAGAAATATATGAATATTTATTTAAACGATCGCTAACCGAAAGCAATAACATATATTTAATGAACAGCCACGAAATTTAGTAGATAATTTATGTAATATTCATTCATTGGTAGAGGGTTGGACATGCTTTCCAGCATAGTTACGTCCCTTTACGATCTGAGTTCAAATCCCGCCAAGGTTAACTTTGCCTTTCATCCTTATGAGGTCGATAAAATAAAGTACCAGTAATGTACTGGGTAATTGCTGGCCTTGTACCGAAAGTAGAAACAATTATTTATTCAAAGAAATCCAACTTATTTTACTAAGGGGATAACAAATTATAAACCGTATGCAGTCTCGCGCTTCTTACTTTATTATAGTTTAGTTTATTAATTAATTCTAGCATGCAATGCCTGTGAGTGAAGATATTTTTTAAAGTGAGGAAAGACTGTACACTGAGTCAATCCCACTCTCTGAACGACAGTAGCTATAACCCGAAAAGAAGAAAAGATCAAGATCATCGGTTACTACTGAGCCGCAGGTTTTATATCGGAGTTATCGCAGTTTCCTGAGTTGCTTTCTAGAAGAATGCCCTGACAAAGGCTAGGGTGTTTTTACTCCCAATGGTTTAACCACGTGATCGGGTGTCCAGCCCGACTATTTCTATGTCCCCGCGCATATACATACACATGCACCCATGTATATACACATATACATATACATACGAGGGTAATCCCAAAAGTAAGGTCTCTAAAGCGATGGGGGCGCAGAGAAACTGTTCGTACTGCTGTTAGCAACACTGTTGTGATTGGTGCTTCCTTCACTCCCAAACAAGCATGCGCGCGCTTCGCTGGGATGCTCAATCTTGGCTTGGCAGCCGTTGAGAATGGAGCTCCCGTTGAACGCAACCGCCAAGTGCAAAAGTAAGGTCTCCTTCCGAGGAAAACATGCGTAAAGATCGGCGGATCACTCTGGATGCTCTTTGCATTTTGGTTCCTGGGGTTTCCAGAAGCACCATCCATAGGATTTTAACTGAAAAGTTGCAATATCGGAAGTTGCAATATCGGAAGGAGACCTTACTTTTGGGATTGCCCTCGTACACTCTTATGACTTCTTCCGCCCTTTGTCAGGTTTTGTTTTTTGTCCTGCAGGGTGTCCAAAATCACCCTCCTCACCAAGTAAACTTGGTGGGGTTGCCGGTTTAGTCGCCGAGGTTGTACTGGGTTACATGTTACCAGTAGCACCCAAGAGTGACATTACATACATACATATATACATACATACATATATACATACATACATACTGTATATGCAAACATACACATATACTTAAATACATACATATATGCAAACATACATACATACATACGTACATATCATTAGATGTAAATTGATACATCTAACGGAATTGAGTGATACTACAAATACAGCCCTTGTAGACAACCACCCCACCTCCACTGACAGACAAAGAGAATGGCCAGCTAAATCTAACAGTGAACAGCTCACCAACAATTTTGCTGAAATCCATCCCACTTCCACTGAAGAACAGCGAGAATGGTCAGCTAACTCTAGTAGTGATTGTCACCACATCAACAACGAGGCTGAAATTCATGACTCTACTGAACAAACAGAGCACCAAAAACTTGTGGGCACCCTACAAGTGATATGGAACGATATGTTTCAAGATATACAGAGCCTTAATGTGAGTGACAGACCATACAACACCAGAGTCAGTAAAGAACCCACTAAATTGGAATTGGAAGCGGTGAACGAAATAGCTGGCAATTATCTGAAGGCTATACGATCTAAAGGTGTAGAAACGACATTTGAAACGCTTAATGTTTTGTTATATGTTTCAGCTGTCACATTGCTATCATATAACACACATCTAAAACCACGCAATCAAGATACAAACAGAAAGCCTGAACCAGCGTGGATGCGAAATTTAAAAACCAAAATTTTTTCCCTGAGACGAAGTATCTCACACATCGCAGTCGTTATGAAATGCAACATAGAGAGCAACTTCACACGACACCAGGAAGACCTAAAGAAAAAGTTAGAGAGACGATTTGGAGATACAAAATTTAAAACTTTGAACTCCAAATTACACCAGTTGAAACAACAACTCACAGCTACAACAGAAAGACTAAAATATAAGTCAACAGCACATAAACGACAAGTGCTAAATAGATTGTTTGCCAGAGATCCTAAATCAGTTTATCGCAGCTTAGGTGGCAAAAGCTCAATCCCTGTAAACGACACCCCTTCAAAAGAACAGGTTGAGAGCTACTGGAGATCTGTA
>OZ024741.1:14654190-14714190 GCA_964016885.1 Eledone cirrhosa
CTATACTAACTCACCAATTATATTAACCTACTAAACTATCTCTCCAAGTATATTAACCTACTATGCTAATTCACCAAGTATATTAACCTACTATACTAACTCACCAATTATATTAACATTCTGTACTAACTCACCAAGTATATGAACATACTATACTAACTCAACAAATAATATTAAACTTCTGTACTAACTCACCAAGTATATTAACCTACTATACTAACTCACCAAGTATATTAACCTTCTATAATAACTCACCAAGTATATTAACCTATTATACTAACTCACCAAGTATATTAACCTACTCTACTAACTCACCAAGTTTATTAACCTACTGTACTAACTCACCAATTATATTAAGCTTCTGTCCCAACTCAGCAAGTATATTAACCTACTATAGTAACTCACCAATTATATTAACATATTATACTAAATCACCAAGTATATTAACCTACTCTACTAACTCACCAAGTATATTAACGTTCTATAATAACTCACCAATTATATTAAACTACTATACTAACTCACCAAGTATGTTAACCTACTATACTAACTCACCAATCATATTAACCTCCTATACTAAATCAACAATTATATTAACCTTCTTTACTAACTCACCAAGTATATTAACCTACTATACTAACTCACCAAGTATATTAACCTACTATACTATCTCACCAAGTATATTAACATTCTGTACTAACTCACCAAGTATATGAACATACTATACTAACTCAACAAATAATATTAAACTTCTGTACTAACTCACCAAGTATATTAACCTACTATACTAACTCACCAAGTATATTAACCTACTATACAAATTCACCATGTATATTAACCTACTATACTAACTCACCAAGTATATTAACCTACTATACTAACTCACCAATTATATTAACCTACTATACTAACTCACATAGTATATTAACCTACTATACTAACTCACCAATCATATTAACCTCCTATACTAAATCAACAATTATATTAACCTTCTGTACTAACTCACCAAGTATATTAACCTACTATACTAACTCACCAAGTATATTAACATACTATACTAACTCACCAAGTATATTAACCTACTATACTAACTCACCAAGTATATTAACATACTATACTAACTCACCAAGTATATTAACCTACTATACTAACTCACCAAGTATATTAACCTACTATACTAACTCACCAAGTATATTAACCTACTATACTAACTCACCAAGTATATTAACCTACTATACTAACTCACCAAGTATATTAACCTACTATACTAACTCCCCAAGTATATTAACCTACTATACTAACTCACCAAGTATATTAACTTACTATACTAACTCACCAATTACATTAAACTACTATACCAACTCAACAATTATATTAGCCTAGTTTACTAACTCACCAAGTATATAATTTACTATACTAACTCCCCAATTATATTAACCTACTTTACTAACTCACCAATTATATTAACCTTCCCTAATAACTCACCACGTATATTAACCTACTATACAAACTCACCAAGAATATTAACCAATTATACTAACTCACCATGTATATTAACCTACTATACAAACTCACCAATTATATGAACCTACTATACTAACTCAACAACTATATTAATCTTCTGTACTAACTCACCAAGTATATTAACCTACTATACTAACTCACCAACCATATTGACCTACAGTCCTAACTCACCAAGTATTTTAACCTACAATACTAACTCACCAATAATATGAACCTACTATACTAACTCAACAAATTATATTAACCTTCTGTACTAACTCACCATGTATATTAACCTACGATACTAACTCACCAAGTATATTAACCTACTATACTAACCACCAACTATATTAACCTACTATACTAACTCACCAATTATATTAACATACTATACTAACTCACCAAGTACATTAACATACTATACTAACTCACCATGTATATTACACAAATATACTAATGAACCGAGAGTATTAGGCTTCTGTACTAACACACTAAGTATATTAACCTACTATAGTAACTCACCAAGTATATTAACCTACTATACTAACTCACCAAGTTTATTAACCTACTGTACTAACTCACCAATTATATTAACCTTCTGTCCCAACTCAGCAAGTATATTAACCTACTATAGTAACTCACCAATGATATTAACATATTATACTAAATCACCAAGTATATTAACCTACTCTACTAACTCACCAAGTATATTAACGTTCTATAATAACTCTCCAATTATATTAACATACTATACTAACTCACCAATTATATTAATATTCTGTACTAACTCACCAAATTTATTAACCAACTATACTAACTCACCAAGTATATTAACCTACTATAATAACTCACCAATCATATTAACCTACTATACTAACTCATCAAGTATATTGACCTTCTGTACTAACTCACCAAGTATATTAACCTACTATACTAACTCACCAAGTATATTAACATACTATACTAACTCACCAAGTATATTATCCTACTATACTATCTCACCAATTATATTAACCTACTATACTAACTCACCAAGTATATTAACCTACTATACTAACTCAGCAAGTATATTAACTTACTATACTAACTCACAAAGCATATTAACCTACTATACTAACTCACCAAGTATATTAACCTACTGTACTAACTCACCAAGTATATTAACCTACTATACTAACTCACCAAGTATATTAACCTACTATACTAACTCAGCAAGTATATTAACCTACTATACTAACTCATCAAGTATGTTAACTTTCTGTACTAACACACCAAGTATATTAACCTACTATACAAACTCACCATCTATATTAACCTACTATAATATCTCACCAAGTATATTAACCTACTATACTAACTCACAAATTATATTAACCTACTATACTAACTCACCAATTATATTAACCTACTATACTAACTCACCAAGTATATTAACCTATTATACTAACTCACCATCTATATTAACCTACTATACTAACTCACCAAGTATATTGAACTACTATACTAACTCACCAATTATATTAACCTACTAAACTAACTCACCAATTATATTAACCTACTATACTATCTCACCAAGTATATTAACATTCTGTACTAACTCACCAAGTATATTAACCTACTAAACTAGCTCACCAATTATATTAACCTACTATACTAACTCACAAAGCATATTAACCTACTATACTAACACCAAGTATATTAACATATTATACTAACTCACCAAGTATATTAACCTACTATACTATCTCACCAAGTATATTAACATTCTGTACTAACTCACCAACTATATGACCATACTATACTACCTCAACAAATAATATTAACCTTCTGTACTAACTCACCAAGTATATTAACCTACTATACTAACTCACCAAGTATATTAACCTACTATACTAACTCACCATGTATATTAACCTACTATACTAACTCACCAAGTATATTAACCTACTATACTAACTCACCAATTATATTAACCTACTATACTAACTCACCAAGTATATTAACCTACTATACTAACTCACCAAGTATATTAACCTACTATACTAACTCACCAATCATATTAACCTCCTATACTAAATCAACAATTATATTAACCTTCTGTACTAACTCACCAAGTATATTAACCTACTATACTAACTCACCAAGTATTTTAACATACTATACTAACTCACCAAGTATATTAACCTACTATACTAACTCACCAAGTATATTAACATACTATACTAACACACCAAGTATATTAACCTACTATACTAACTCAGCAAGTATATTAACATACTATACTAACTCACCAAGCATATTAACCTACTATACTAACTCACCAAGTATACTAACCTACTATACTAACTCACCAAGTATATTAACCTACTATACTAACTCACACAGTATATTACCCTACTATACTAACTCCCCAAGTATATTAACCTACTATACTAACTCACCAAGTATATTAACTTACTATACTAACTCACCAATTACATTAAACTACTATACCAACTCAACAATAATATTAGCCTAGTTTACTAACTCACCAAGTATATAATTTACTATACTAACTCCCCAATTATATTAACATACTTTACTAACTCACCAATTTTATTAACCTTCCCTACTAACTCACCACGTTTGTTAACCTACTATACAAACTGACCAAGTATATTAACATACTATACTAACTCACCAAGTATATTAACCTTCTGTACTAACTCACCAATTATATTAACCTACTATACTAACTCATCAATTATATTAACCTATTATACACACTCACCAAGTATATTAATCTACTATAAAAACCCACCAAGGATATTAACTTATTATACTAACTCACCATGTATATTAACCTACTATACAAACTCACCAATTATATGAACCTACTATACTAACTCAACAACTATATTAATCTTCAGTACTAACTCACCAAGTATTTTAACCTACTATACTAACTCACCAATAATATGAACCTACTATACTAACCACCAACTATATTAACCTACTATACTAACTCACCAAGTATATTCACATACTATACTAACTCACCATGTATATTACACAAATATACTAATGAACCGAGAGTATTAGGCTTCTGTACTAACACACTAAGTATATTAACCTACTATAGTAACTCACCAAGTATATTAACCTACTATACTAACTCACCAAGTATATTAACCTACTGTACTAACTCACCAAGTATATTAATCTACTATACTAACTCACCAAGTATATTAACCTACTATACTAACTCATCAAGTATATTAACCTTCCGTACTAACTCACCAAGTATATTAATCTACTATACTAACTCACCAATTATATTACCTACTATACTAACTCACCAAGTATATTAACCTACTATACTAACTCACCAATTATATTAATCTACTATATTAACTCACCAAGTATATTAACCTAGTATACTAACTAACCAAGTATATTCACCTTCTATACTAACTCATCAATTATATTAGCCTTCTGTACTGACTCCCCAAGTATATTAAACTACTAGAGTAATTCACTAAGTATATTAACCTATTATCCTAAATCACCAATTATATTAACCTATTATACTAACTCACCAAGTATATTAACCTACTGTACTAACTCACCAAGTATATTCACCTTCTATACTAACTCACCAATTATATTAACCTTCTGTACTAACTCACCAAATATATTAACCTACTATACTAACTCACCAAGTATATTAAACTACTATAATAACTCATCAAGTATATTAACCTACTATACTAACTCACTAAGTCTATTAATCTTCTATACTAACTCACAATTATATTAACCTACGATACTAACTCACCAATTATATTAATTTTATGTACTAACTCACCAAGTTTATTAGCCTACTATACTAACTCACCAAGTATATTAACCTACTATACTCACTCATCAATTATATTAACCTACTATACTAACACACCAATTATAAAAACATACTATACTAACTCACCAAGTATATTAACCTACTATACTAACTCACCAAGTATATTAACCTACTATACTAACTCAACAAGTATATTAACCTACTATGCTAACTCACCAAGTATATTAACCTATTATTCTAACTCACCAAATATATTAACCTACTATACTAACTCACCAATTATATGAACCTACTATACTAACTCAACAACTATATTAACCTTCTGTACTAACTCACCAAGTATATTAACCTACTATACTAAATCACCAACTATATTAACCTACAGTCCTAACTCAGCAAGTATTTTAACCTACTATACTAACTCATCAATTATATTAACCTATTATACTAACTCACCAAGTATATTAACCTACTGTACTAACTCACCATGTATATTAAACTACTATACTAAATCAACAATTATATTAATCTTCTGTACTATCTCACCAAATTTATTAACCTACTATACTAACTCACCAAGTATATTAACCTACTATACTAACTCACCAATTATATTAACCTACTATACTAAATCAACAATTATATTAATCTTCTGTACTAACTCACCAAGTATATTAACCTACTATACTAACTCACCAAGTATATTAACCTACTATACTAACTCCCCAAGAAAATTAACCTACTATACTAACTCTCCAAGTATATTAACCTTCTGTACTAATTCACCAATTATTAACCTACTATAATAACTCATCAATTATATTAACTACTATACTAACGCACCAGGTATATTAACCTACTATATTAACGAACTGCGAGTATTACCCTTCTGTACTAACTCACCAAGTATATTAACCTACTATACAAACTCACCAATTATATTAACCTACTATACTAACTTACCAAGTATATTAACCAACTATACTAATGAACCGAGAGTATTAGGCTTCTGTACTAACACGCTAAGTATAGTGACCTACTATAGTAACTCACCAAGTATATTAACATACTATACTAACTCACCAAGTATATTAACCTACTATACTAACTCACCAAGTATATTAACATACTATACTAACACACCAAGTATATTAACCTACTATACTAACTCAGCAATTATATTAACATACTATACTAACTCACCAAGTATATTAACCTACTATACTAACTCACCAAGTATATTAACCTACTATACTAACTCACACAGTATATTAACCTACTATACTAACTCCCCAAGTATATTAACCTACTATACTAACTCACCAAGTATATTAACTTACTATACTAACTCACCAATTACATTAAACTACTATACCAACTCAACAATTATATTAGCCTAGTTTACTAACTCACCAAGTATATAATTTACTCTACTAACTCCCCAATTATATTAACCTACTTTACTAACTCACCAATTTTATTAACCTTCCCTAATAACTCACCACGTATATTAACCTACTATACAAACTCACCAAGAATATTAACCTATTATACTAACTCACCATGTATATTAACCTACTATACAAACTCACCAATTATATGAACCTACTATACTAACTCAACAACTATATTAATCTTCTGTACTAACTCACCAAGTATATTAACCTACTATTCTAACTCACCAACTATATTAACCTACAGTCCTAACTCACCAAGTATTTTAACCTACAATACTAACTCACCAATAATATGAACTTACTATACTAACTCAACAAATTATATTAACCTTCTGTACTAACTCACCAAGTATATTAACCTACTATACTAACTCACCAAGTATATTAACCTACTATACTAACCACCAACTATATTAACCTACTATACTAACTCACCAAGTATATTAACATACTATACTAACTCACCAAGTATATTAACATACTATAATAACTCACCATGTATGTTACACAAATATACTAATGAACCGAGAGTATTAGGCTTCTGTACTAACACACTAAGTATATTAACCTACTATAGTAACTCACCAAGTATATTAACCTACTATACTAACTCACCAAGTTTATTAAACTACTGTACTAACTCACCAATTATATTAACCTTCTGTCCCAACTCAGCAAGTATATTAACCTACTATAGTAACTCACCAATTATATTAACATATTATACTAACTCACCAAGTATATTAACGTTCTATAATAACTCACCAATTATATTAACATACTATACTAACTCACCAATTATATTAATATTCTGTACTAACTCACCAAATTTATTAACCAACTATACTAACTCACCAAGTATATTAACCTACTATAATAACTCACCAATCATATTAACCTACTATACTAACTCATCAAGTATATTGACCTTCTGTACTAACTCACCAAGTATATTAACCTACTATACTAACTCACCAAGTATATTAACATACTATACTAACTCACCAAGTATATTATCCTACTATACTAACTCACCAATTATATTAACCTACTATACTAACTCACCAAGTATATTAACCTACTATACTAACTCAGCAAGTATATTAACATACTATACTAACTCACCAAGCATATTAACCTACTGTACTAACTCACCAAGTATATTAACCTACTGTACTAACTCACCAAGTATATTAACCTACTATACTAACTCACCAAGTATATTAACCTACTATACTAACTCAGCAAGTATATTAACCTACTATACTAACTCATCAAGTATGTTAACTTTCTGTATTAACACACCAAGTATATTAACCTACTATACAAATTCACCATCTATATTAACCTACTATACTAACTCACCAAGTATATTGACCTACTATACTAACTCACAAATTATATTAACCTACTATACTAACTCACCAATTATATTAACCTACTATACTAACTCACCAAGTATATTAACCTATTATACTAACTCACCATCTATATTAACCTACTATACTAACTCACCAAGTATATTGACCTACTATACTAACTCACCAATTATATTAACCTACTAAACTAACTCACCAATTATATTAACCTACTATACTATCTCACCAAGTATATTAACATTCTGTACTAACTCACCAAGTATATTAACCTACTATACTAACTCACCAATTATATTAACCTACTAAACTATCTCTCCAAGTATATTAACCTACTATGCTAATTCACCAATTATATTAACCTACTAAACTAACTCACCAATTATATTAACCTACTATACTAACTCACCAAGTATATTAACCTACTATACTAACTCACCAATTATATTAACCTACTATACTAACTCACCAAGTATATTAACCTACTATACTAACTCACCAATCATATTAACCTCCTATACTAAATCAACAATTATATTAACCTTCTGTACTAACTCACCAAGTATATTAACCTACTATACTAACTCACCAAGTATTTTAAAATACTATACTAACTCACCAAGTATATTAACCTACTATACTAACTCACCAAGTATATTAACATACTATACTAACACACCAAGTATATTAACCTACTATACTGACTCAGCAAGTATATTAACATACTATACTAACTCACCAAGCATATTAACCTACTATACTAACTCACCAAGTATATTAACCTACTATACTAACTCACCAAGTATATTAACCTACTATACTAACTCACACAGTATATTACCCTACTATACTAACTCCCCAAGTATATTAACCTACTATACTAACTCACCAAGTATATTAACTTACTATACTAACTCACCAATTACATTAAACTACTATACCAACTAAACAATTATATTAGCCTAGTTTACTAACTCACCAAGTATATAATTTACTATACTAACTCCCCAATTATATTAACCTACTTTACTAACTCACCAATTTTATTAACCTTCCGTACTAACTCACCACGTATGTTAACCTACTATACAAACTCACCAAGTATATTAACATACTATACTAACTCACCAAGTATATTAACCTTCTGTTCTAACTCACCAATTATATTAACCTACTATACTAACTCATCAATTATATTAACCTACTATACACACTCACCAAGTATATTAATCTACTATACTAAACAACCAAGTATATTAACCTATTATACTAACTCACCATGTATATTAACCTACTATACAAACTCACCAATTATATGAACCTACTATACTAACTCAACAACTATATTAATCTTCTGTACTAACTCACCAAGTATTTTAACCTACTATACTAACTCACTAATAATATGAACCTACTATACTAACTCAACAAATTATATTAACCTTCTGTACTAACTCACCATGTATATTAACCTACTATACTAACTCACCAAGTATATTAACCAACTATAATAACTCCCCAAGAAAATTAACCTACTATACTAACTCTCCAAGTATATTAACCTTCTGTACTAATTCACCAATTATATTAATCTACTATAATAACTCATCAATTATATTAACTACTATACTAACTCACCAGGTATATTAACCTACTATATTAACGATCTGCGAGTATTAACCTTCTGTACTAACTCACCAAGTATATTAACCTACTATACAAACTCACCAATTATATTAACCTACTATACTATCTTACCAAGTATATTAACCAACTATACTAATGAACCGAGTGTATTAGGCTTCTGTACTAACACGCTAAGTATAGTGACCTACTATAGTAACTCACCAAGTGTATTAACCTACTATACTAACTCACCAAGTATATTAACCTACTGTACTAACTCACCACGTCAATTAACCTACTATACTAACTCACCAAGTATATTAAACTAATATACTAACTCATCAAGTATATTAACCTTCTGTACTAACTCACCAAGTATATTAATCTACTATACTAACTCACCAATTATATTAACCTACTATACTAACTCACCAAGTATATTAACCTACTATACTAAGTCACCAATTATATTAACCCCCTATATTAACTCACCAAGTATATTACCCTACTATACTAACGCACCAATTATATTAACCTATTATACTGACTCAACAAGTATATTAACCTACTGTAATAACTAACCAATTATATTCAACTTCTATACTAACTCACCAATTATATTAGCCTTCTGTACAAACTCCCCAAGTATATTAACCTACTATACTAATTCACTAAGTATATTAACCTACTATACTAAAGCACCAATTATATTAACCTATTATACTAACTCACCAAGTATATTCAGGTTCTATACTAACTCACCAATTATATTAACCTTCTGTACTAACTCACCAAGTATATTAATTTACTATACTAACTCCCCAATTATATTAACCTACTATACTAACTCGCCAATTATATAAACCTACTATACTAACTAACCAATTATATTTACCTACTATACTAAATCACAAAGTATATTAACCTTGTAAACTAACTAACAAACATATTAACCTACTATACTAACTCACCAAGTATATTAACCTAATATACTAACTCACCAATTATATTAACCTATTATACTAACTCACCAAGTATATTCACCTTCTATAATAACTCACTAATTATATTAACCTTCTGTACAAACTCACCAAATATATTAACCTACTATACTAACTCAGCAAGTATATTAACCTACTATACTAACTCACCAAGTATATGAACCTACTATTTTAACTCACCAATTATATTAACCTACTATACTAACTCACCAATTATATTAACCTACTATACTAACTCACCAAGTATATTAATTTTATGTACTAACTCACCAATTATATTAGCCTTCTGTACTAACTTCCCAAGTATATTAACCTACTATACTAATTCACTAAGTATATTAACCTACTATACTAACGCACCAATTATATTAACCTATTATACTAACTCACCATGTATATTCACCTACTGTAATAACTCACCAAGTATATTCACCTTATATACTAACTCACCAATTATATTAACCTTCTGTACTAACTCATCAAAAATATTAACCTACTATACTAACTCACCAAGTATTTTAACCTACTATACTAACTCACCAAGTATATTAACCTACTATACTAACTCACCACGTATATTAACCTACTATACTAACTCAACAAGTATATTAACCTACTATGCTAACTCTCCAAGTATATTAACCTATTATACTATCTCACCAAGTATATTAATCTACTATAATTATTCTTCAAGTATATGAACCTACTATACTAACTCAACAACTATATTAACCTTCTGTACTAACTCACTTAGTATATTAACCTACTATACTAAATCACCAACTATATTAACCTACAGTCCTATCTCAGCAAGTATTTTAACCTACTATACTAACTCATCAATTATATTAACCTATTATACTAACTCCCCAAGTATATTAACCTACTGTACTAACTCACCATGTATATTAACCTACTATACTAACTCACCAATTGTATTAACCTACTATACTAAATCAACAATTGTATTAATCTGCTGTACTATCTCACCAAATTTATTAACCTACTATACTAACTCACTAAGTATATTAACCTACTATACTAACTCACCAATTATATTAACCTACTATACTAAATCAACAATTATATTAATCTTCTGTACTAACTCACCAAGTATATTAACCTACTATACTAACTCACCAAGTATATTAACCTACTATACTAACTCCCCAAGAATATTAACCTACTATACTAACTCTCCAAGTATATTAACCTTCTGTACTAATTCACCAATTATATTAACCTACTATAATAACTCATCAATTATATTAACTACTATACTAACTCACCAGGTATATTAACCTACTATATGAACGAACTGCGAGTATTAAGCTTCTGTACTAACTCAACAAGTATATTAACCTACTATACAGACTCACCAATTATATTAACCTACTATACTAACTCAACAAATTATATTAATCTTCTGTACTAACTCACCAAGTATATTAACCTACTATACTAACTCACAAAGTATATTAACCTACTATACTAACCACCAAGTATATTAACCTACTATACTAACTCACCAAGTATATTAACATACTATACTAACTCACCAAGTATATCAACCAACTATACTAATGAACCGAGTGTATTAGGCTTCTGTACTAACACACTAAGTATAGTGACCTACTATACTAACTCACCAAGTATATTAACCTACTGTACTAACTCACCACGTATATTAACCTACTATACTAACTCACCAAGTATATTAAACTACTATACTAACTCATCAAGTATATTAACCTTCTGTACTAACTCACCAAGTATATTAATCTACTATACTAACTCACCAAATATATAAACCTACTATACTAACTCACCAAGTATATTAACATACTATACTAACACACCAAGTATATTAACCTACTATACTAACTCAGCAAGTATATTAACATACTATACTAACTCACCAAGCATATTAACCTACTATACTAATTCACCAAGTATATTAACCTACTATACTAACTCACCAAGTATTTTAACCTACTATACTAACTCACACAGTATATTACCCTACTATACTAACTCCCCAAGTATATTAACCTACTATACTAACTCACCAAGTATATTAACTTACTATACTAACTTACCAATTACATTAAACTACTATACCAACTAAACAATTATATTAGCCTAGTTTACTAACTCACCAAGTATATAATTTACTATACTAACTCCCCAATTATATTAACCTACTTTACTAACTCACCAATTTTATTAACCTTCCGTACTAACTCACCACGTATGTTAACCTACTATACAAACTCACCAAGTATATTAACATACTATACTAACTCACCAAGTATATTAACCTTCTGTTCTAACTCACCAATTATATTAACCTACTATACTAACTCATCAATTATATTAACCTACTATACACACTCACCAAGTATATTAATCTACTATACTAAACAACCAAGTATATTAACCTATTATACTAACTCACCATGTATATTAACCTACTATACAAACTCACCAATTATATGAACCTACTATACTAACTCAACAACTATATTAATCTTCTGTACTAACTCACCAAGTATATTAACCTACTATACTAACTCACCAACTATATTAACCTACAGTCCTAACTCACCAAGTATTTTAACCTACTATACTAACTCACCAATAATATGAACCTACTATACTAACTCAACAAATTATATTAACCTTCTGTACTAACTCACCATGTATATTAACCTACTATACTAACTCACCAAGTATATTAACCAACTATAATAACTCCCCAAGAAAATTAACCTACTATACTAACTCTCCAAGTATATTAACCTTCTGTACTAATTCACCAATTATATTAACCTACTATAATAACTCATCAATTATATTAACTACTATACTAACTCACCAGGTATATTAACCTACTATATTAACGATCTGCGAGTATTAACCTTCTGTACTAACTCACCAAGTATATTAACCTACTATACAAACTCACCAATTATATTAACCTACTATACTAACTTACCAAGTATATTAACCAACTATACTAATGAACCGAGAGTATTAGGCTTCTGTACTAACACGCTAAGTATAGTGACCTACTATAGTAACTCACCAAGTGTATTAACCTACTATACTAACTCACCAAGTATATTAACCTACTGTACTAACTCACCACGTCAATTAACCTACTATACTAACTCACCAAGTATATTAAACTAATATACTAACTCATCAAGTATATTAACCTTCTGTACTAACTCACCAAGTATATTAATCTACTATACTAACTCACCAATTATATTAACCAACTATACTAACTCACCAAGTATATTAACCTACTATACTAAGTCACCAAATATATTAAGCCCCTATATTAACTCACCAAGTATATTACCCTACTATACTAACGCACCAATTATATTAACCTATTATACTGACTCAACAAGTATATTAACCTACTGTAATAACTAACCAATTATATTCAACTTCTATACTAACTCACCAATTATATTAGCCTTCTGTACAAACTCCCCAAGTATATTAACCTACTATACTAATTCACTAAGTATATTAACCTATTATACTAACTCACCATGTATATTCAGGTTCTATACTAACTCACCAATTATATTAACCTTCTGTACTAACTCACCAAGTATATTAATTTACTATACTATCTCCCCAATTATATTAACCTACTATACTAACTCGCCAATTATATAAACCTACTATACTAACTCACCAATTATATTTACCTACTATACTAAATCACAAAGTATATTAACCTTGTAAACTAACTAACAAATATATTAACCTACTATACTAACTCACGAAGTATATTAACCTAATATACTAACTCACCAATTATATTAACCTATTATACTAACTCACCAAGTATATTCACCTTCTATAATAACTCACTAATTATATTAACCTTCTGTACAAACTCACCAAATATATTAACCTACTATACTAACTCAGCAAGTATATTAACCTACTATACTAACTCACCAAGTATATGAACCTACTATTTTAACTCACCAATTATATTAACCTACTATACTAACTCACCAATTATATTAACCTACTATACTAACTCACCAAGTATATTAATTTTATGTACTAACTCACCAATTATATTAACCTTTTATACTAACTCACCATGTATATTAACCTACTATACTAATTCACCAAGTATATTAACCTACTATACTAACTCACCAAGTATATTAATCTAGTATACTAACTAACCAAGTATATTCACCTTCTATTCTAACTCACCAATTATATTAGCCTTCTGTACTAACTTCCCAAGTATATTAACCTACTATACTAATTCACTAAGTATATTAACCTACTATACTAACGCACCAATTATATTAACCTATTATACTAACTCACCATGTATATTCACCTACTGTAATAACTCACCAAGTATATTCACCTTATATACTAACTCACCAATTATATTAACCTTCTGTACTAACTCATCAAAAATATTAACCTACTATACTAACTCACCAAGTATTTTAACCTACTATACTAACTCACCAAGTATATTAACCTAGTATACTAACTCACCAAGTATATTAACCTACTATACTAACTCAACAAGTATATTAACCTACTATGCTAACTCTCCAAGTATATTAACCTATTATACTAACTCACCAAGTATATTAATCTACTATAATTATTCTTCAAGTATATGAACCTACTATACTAACTCAACAACTATATTAACCTTCTGTACTAACTCACTTAGTATATTAACCTACTATACTAAATCACCAACTATATTAACCTACAGTCCTATCTCAGCAAGTATTTTAACCTACTATACTAACTCATCAATTATATTAACCTATTATACTAACTCCCCAAGTATATTAACCTACTGTACTAACTCACCATGTATATTAACCTACTATACTAACTCACCAATTGTATTAACCTACTATACTAAATCAACAATTATATTAATCTGCTGTACTATCTCACCAAATTTATTAACCTACCATACTAACTCACCAAATATATAAACCTACTATACTAACTCACCAAGTATATTAACCTACTATACTAACTCACTAAGTATATTAACCTACGATACTAACTAACCGAGTGTATTAGCCTTCTGTACTAACTCACCAAGTATATTAACCTACTATACTAACTCACCAAGTATATTAACCTACTATACTAACTCACCAAGTATATTAACCTACTATAGTAACTCAACAATTATATTCATTTTCTGTACAAACGCACCAAGTATATTAACCTACTATACTAACTCACACAGTATATTAACCTACTATCCTAACTCACCAAGTATATTAACCTATTATACTAACTAAGCGAGAGTATTTGCCTTCCGTACTAACTCACCAAGAATTTGAACTACTATACTATCTCACGACTTATATTATCCTACTATACTACCTCACCAAGTATATTAATCTACTATACTAACTAACCGAGAGTATTGGCCTTCTGTACTAACACATCAATTATATTAACCTACTCTACTAACTCACCATTATATTAACCTACTACACTAACTCACCAATTATATTAACCTACTATACTAACTAACCGAGTGTATTAGCCTTCTGTACTAACTCACCAAGTATATTGACCGACTGTACTAACTCGCCAAGTATATTAACCTAATATACTAACTCACCAAATATATTAACCTACTATACTAACTCACCAAGCATATTAACCTACTATACTAACTAACCGAGTGTATTAGCCTTCCGTACTAACTCACCAAGTATTTTAACTATTATACTATCTCACCAATTTTATTAACCTACTATACGACCTCACAAAGTATATTAACCTACTATACTAACTAACAGAGAGTATTGGCCTTCTGTACTAACACATCAATTATATTAACCTACTATACTAACTCACCATTATATTAACCTACTATACTAACTCACCAATTATATTAACCTACTATATTAACTCACCAATTATATTAACGTTTGTACTAACTCACCAAGTATATTAACTTACTATACTAACTCACCAATTATATTAACCTACTATAGTAACTCACCAATTATATTAGCCTTCTTTACTAACTCACCAAGTATATTAATTTACTATGCTAACTCCCCAATTATATTAACCTACTATACTAACTCGCCAATTATATTAACCTACTATACTAACTCCCCAATTATATTAACCTACTATACTAACTCGCCAATTATATTAACCTACTATACTAACTCACCAATTATATTAACCTACTATACTAACTCACCAATTATATTAATCTACTATACTAACTCAAAAGTATATTAATCTTGTATACTAACTAACCAAGTTTATTAACCCACTGTACTATCTCACCAAGTATATTAACCTACTATACTAACTCACCAAATATATTAACCTATTATACTAACTCACCAACTATATTACGCTACTTTACTAATTCACCAAGTATATTCACCTTCTATACTAACTCACCTATTATATTAACCTTCTGTACTAACTGACCAAGTATATTAACCTACTATACTAAAGCACCAATTATATTAACCTATTATACTAACTCACCATGTATATTCAGGTTCTATACTAACTCACCAATTATATTAACCTTCTATACTAACTCACCAAGTATATTAATTTACTATACTAACTCCCCAATTATATTAACCTACTATACTAACTCGCCAATTATATAAACCTACTATACTAACTCACCAATTATATTTACCTACTATACTAAATCACAAAGTATATTAACCTTGTAAACTAACTAACAAATATATTAACCTACTATACTAACTCACGAAGTATATTAACCTAATATACTAACTCACCAATTATATTAACCTATTATACTAACTCACCAAGTATATTCACCTTCTATAATAACTCACTAATTATATTAACCTTCTGTACAAACTCACCAAATATATTAACCTACTATACTAACTCAGCAAGTATATTAACCTACTATACTAACTCACCAAGTATATGAACCTACTATTTTAACTCACCAATTATATTAACCTACTATACTAACTCACCAATAATATTAACCTACTATACTAACTCACCAAGTATATTAATTTTATGTACTAACTCACCAATTATATTAACCTTTTATACTAACTCACCATGTATATTAACCTACTATACTAATTCACCAAGTATATTAACCTACTATACTAACTCACCAAGTATATTAATCTAGTATACTAACTAACCAAGTATATTCACCTTCTATTCTAACTCACCAATTATATTAGCCTTCTGTACTAACTTCCCAAGTATATTAACCTACTATACTAATTCACTAAGTATATTAACCTACTATACTAACGCACCAATTATATTAACCTATTATACTAACTCACCATGTATATTCACCTACTGTAATAACTCACCAAGTATATTCACCTTATATACTAACTCACCAATTATATTAACCTTCTGTACTAACTCATCAAAAATATTAACCTACTATACTAACTCACCAAGTATTTTAACCTACTATACTAACTCACCAAGTATATTAACCTACTATACTAACTCACCAAGTATATTAACCTACTATACTAACTCAACAAGTATATTAACCTACTATGCTAACTCTCCAAGTATATTAACCTATTATACTAACTCACCAAGTATATTAATCTACTATAATTATTCTTCAAGTATATGAACCTACTATACTAACTCAACAACTATATTAACCTTCTGTACTAACTCACTTAGTATATTAACCTACTATACTAAATCACCAACTATATTAACCTACAGTCCTATCTCAGCAAGTATTTTAACCTACTATACTAACTCATCAATTATATTAACCTATTATACTAACTCCCCAAGTATATTAACCTACTGTACTAACTCACCATGTATATTAACCTACTATACTAACTCACCAATTGTATTAACCTACTATACTAAATCAACAATTATATTAATCTGCTGTACTATCTCACCAAATTTATTAACCTACTATACTAACTCACCAAATATATAAACCTACTATACTAACTCACCAAGTATATTAACCTACTATACTAACTCACTAAGTATATTAACCTACGATACTAACTAACCGAGTGTATTAGCCTTCTGTACTAACTCACCAAGTATATTAACCTACTATACTAACTCACCAAGTATATTAACCTACTATACTAACTCACCAAGTATATTAACCTACTATAGTAACTCAACAATTATATTCATTTTCTGTACAAACGCACCAAGTATATTAACCTACTATACTAACTCACAAAGTATATTAACCTACTATCCTAACTCACCAAGTATATTAACCTATTATACTAACTAAGCGAGAGTATTTGCCTTCCGTACTAACTCACCAAGAATTTGAACTACTATACTATCTCACGACTTATATTATCCTACTATACTACCTCACCAAGTATATTAATCTACTATACTAACTAACCGAGAGTATTGGCCTTCTGTACTAACACATCAATTATATTAACCTACTCTACTAACTCACCATTATATTAACCTACTACACTAACTCACCAATTATATTAACCTACTATACTAACTAACCGAGTGTATTAGCCTTCTGTACTAACTCACCAAGTATATTGACCGACTGTACAAACTCGCCAAGTATATTAACCTAATATACTAACTCACCAAATATATTAACATACTATACTAACTCACCAAGCATATTAACCTACTATACTAACTAACCGAGTGTATTAGCCTTCCGTACTAACTCACCAAGTATTTTAACTACTATACTATCTCACCAATTTTATTAACCTACTATACGACCTCACAAAGTATATTAACCTACTATACTAACTAACAGAGAGTATTGGCCTTCTGTACTAACACATCAATTATATTAACCTACTATACTAACTCACCATTATATTAACCTACTATACTAACTCACCAATTATATTAACCTACTATATTAACTCACCAATTATATTAACGTGTTGTACTAACTCACCAAGTATATTAACTTACTATACTAACTCACCAATTATATTAACCTACTATAGTAACTCACCAATTATATTAGCCTTCTTTACTAACTCACCAAGTATATTAATTTACTATGCTAACTCCCCAATTATATTAACCTACTATACTAACTCGCCAATTATATTAACCTACTATACTAACTCCCCAATTATATTAACCTACTATACTAACTCGCCAATTATATTAACCTACTATACTAACTCACCAATTATATTAACCTACTACACTAACTCACCAATTATATTAATCTACTATACTAACTCAAAAGTATATTAATCTTGTATACTAACTAACCAAGTTTATTAACCCACTGTACTATCTCACCAAGTATATTAACCTACTATACTAACTCACCAAATATATTAACCTATTATACTAACTCACCAAGTATATTACGCTACTTTACTAATTCACCATGTATATTCACCTTCTATACTAACTCAACTATTATATTAACATTCTGTACTAACTGACCAAGTATATTAACCTACTATACTAACTCACCAAGTATATTAACCTACTATAATAACTAATCAAGTATATTAACCTACTATACTAACTCACCAAGTATATTAACATACTATACTAACTGACCAAGTATATTAACCTACTATACTAACTGACCAAGTATATTAACCTTCTGTACTAACTCACCAATTATATAAACCTACTATACTAACTCATCAGTTATATTAACCTACTATACTAACTCACCAATTATATTAATTTTATGTACTAACTCACCAAGTTTATTAGCCTACTATACTAACTCACCAAGTATATTAACCTTCTGTACTAACTCACCAATTATATAAACCTACTATACTAACTCATCAGTTATTTTAACCTACTATACTAACTCACCAAGTATATTAGCCTACTATACTAACTCAACAAGTATATTAACCACTATACTAACTCACCATGTATATTAACCTACTATACTAACTGACTAAGTTTTTTAACCTACTATACTGAACTCACCAAGTATATTAACCTATTACACTAACTCACCAAGTATATTAACCTACTATACTAACTCACCAATTATATGAACCTACTATACTAACTCAACAACTATATTAACCTTCTGTACTAACTCACCAAGTATATTAACCTACTATACTAACTCATCAACTATATTAACCCACAGTCCTGACTCACCAAGTATTTTAACCTACTATACTAACTCACCAATTATATGAACCTACTATGCTAACTCAACGAATTATATTAATCTTCTGTACTAACTCACCAAGTATATTAACCTACTATACTAACTCACAAAGTATATTAACCTACTATACTAACCACCAAGTATATTAACCTACTATACTAACTCACCAAGTATTTTAACATACTACACTAACTCACCAAGTATATTAACATACTATACTAACTCACCAAGTATATCAACCCACTATACTAATGAACCGAGAGTATTAGGCTTCTGTACTAACACACTAAGTATATTAACCTACTATAGTAACTCACCAATTATATCCACCTACTATACTAACTCGCCAATTATATTAACCTACTACACTAACTCACCAATTATATTAACCTTCTGTACTAACTCGCCAATTATATTTAACTACTGTACTATCTCACCAAGTATATTCACCTCCTATACTAACTCACCAATTATATTAACCTTCTGTACTAACTCACCAAGTATATTAACCTACCATACTAACTCACCAAGTATATTAACCTACTATACTAACTCACCAAGTATATTAACCTACTATAATATCTCATCAAGTATATTAACCTACTATACTAACTCACCAAGTATATTAACCTTCTATAATAAGTCACAATTATATTAACCTACTATACTAACTCACCATGTATATTAACCTACTATACTATCTCACCAATTATATTAATTTTATGTACTAATTCACCGAGTTTATTAGCGTACTATAATAACTCACCAAGTATATTAACCTACTATACTCACTCATCAATTATATTAACCTACTATACTAACTCACCAATTATATTAACCTACTATACTAACTCACAACGTATTTTAATTTACTATACTAACTCACTAAGTATATTAACCTACTATACTAACTCACCAAGTATATTAACCTACTATACTAACTCAACTAGTATATTAACCTACTATACTAACTCACCAAGTATATTAACCTATTATACTAACTCACCAAGTATATTAACCTACTATACTAACTCACCAATTATATTAACCTACTATACTAACTCACCAAGTATATTAACCTACTATACTAACTCACCAAGTATAATTACATACTATACTAACTCACCATATATATTAACCTACTATACTAACTCACGAAGTATATTAACATACTATACTAACTCAGCAAGTATATTAACCTATTATACTAACTCACCAAGTATATTAACCTACTATACTAACTCACCAATTATATGAAACTACTATACTAACTCAACAACTATATTAACATTCTGTACTAACTCACCAAGTATATTAACCTACTATACTACCTCACCAAATATATTAACCCACAGTCCTAACTCACCAAGTATTTTACCTACTATACTAACTCACCAATTATATGAACCTACTATACTAACTCAACAAATTATATTAATCTTCTGTACTAACTCACCAAGTATATTAACCTACTATACTAACTCACCAAGTATATTAACCTACTATACTAACCACCAAGTATATTAACCTACTATACTAACTCACTTAGTATATTAACATACTATACTAACTCACCAAGTATATTAACATACTATACTAACTCAACAAGTATATTAACCAACTATACTAATGAACCGAGAGTATTCCCCTTCTGTACTAACACACTAAGTATAATAACCTACTATAGTAACTCACCAATTATATCAACCTACTATACTAAATCGCCAATTATATTTACCTACTACACTAACTCACCAATTATATTAACCTTCTGTACTAACTCGCCAATTATATTTACCTACTGTACTATCTCACCAAGTATATTAACCTACTATACTAACTCACCAATTATATTAACCTATTATACTAACTCACCAAGTATATTACGCTACTTTACTAACTCACCAAGTATATTCACCTTCTATACTAACTCGCCAATTATATTAACCTTCTGTACTAACTCACCAAGTATATTAACCTACCATACTAACTCACCAAGTATATTAACCTACTATACTAACTCACCAAGTATATTAACCTACTATAATAAATCATCAAGTATATTAACCTACTATACTAACTCACCAAGTATATTAACCTTCTATAATAAGTCACAATTATATTAACCTACTATACTAACTCACAAATTATATTAATTTTATGTACTAACTCACCAAGTTTATTAGCCTACTATACTAACTCACCAAGTATATTAACCTACTATACGAAATCACCAATTTTATTAACCTTCCCTACTAACTCACCAAGTATATTAACATACTATACTAACTCACAAGTATATTAACCTACTATACTAACTCACCAATTATATTAACCTACTATACTAACACACCAATTATATGAACCTACTATACTAACTCAACAACTATATTAACCTTCTGTCCTAACTCACCAAGTATATTAACCTACTATACTAACTCACCAAATATATTAACCCACAGTCCTAACTCACCAAGTATTTTAACCTACTGTACTAACTCACCAATTATATGAACCTACTATACTAACTCAACAAATTATATTAATCTTCTGTACTAACTCACCAAGAATATTAACCTACTATACTAACTCACCAAGTATATTAACCTACTATACTAACCACCAAGTATATTAACCTACTATACTAACTCACCAAGTTTATTAACATACTATACTAATTCACCAAGTATATTAACATACTATACTAACTCACCGAGTATATTAACCAACTATACTAATTAACCGAGAGTATTAGGCTTCTGTACTAACACACTAAGTATATTAACCTACTATAGAAACTCCCCAATTATATCAACCTACTATACTAACTCGCCAATTATATTAACCTACTACACTAACTCACCAATTATATTAACCTTCTGTACTAACTCGCCAATTATATTTACCTACTGTACTATCTCACCAAGTATATTAACCTACTATACTAACTCACCAAGTATATTAACCTACTATAATAACTCATCAAGTATATTAACTTACGATACTAACTCACCAAGTATATTACGCTACTTTACTAACTCACCAAGTCTATTCACCTTCTATACTAACTCACCAATTATATTAACCTTCTGTACTAACTCACCAAGTATATTAACCTACCATACTAACGCACCAAGTATATTAACCTACTATACTAACTCACCAAGTATATTAACCTACTATAATAACTCATCAAGTATATTAACTTACGATACTAACTCACCAAGTATATTAACCTATTATACTAACTCACCAATTATATGAACCTACAATACTAACTCAATAATTATATTAACCTTCTGTACTAACTCACCAAGTATATTAACCTACTATACTAACTCACCAAGTATATTAACCCACAGTCCTAACTCACCAAGTATGTTAACCTACTATACTAACTTACCAATTATATGAACCTACTATACTAACTCAACAAATTATATTAATCTTCTGTACTAACTAACCAAGTATATTAACCTACTATACTAACTCACCGAGTATATTAACCTACTATACTAACCACCAAGTATATTAACCTACTATACTAACTCACCAAGTATATTAACATACTATACTAACTCACCAAGTATATTAACATACGAAACTAACTCACCAAGTATATTAACCAACTATACTAATGAACCGAGAGTATTAGGCTTCTGTACTAACTCACTAAGTATATTAACCTACTGTAGTAACTCACCAAGTATATTAACCTACTATACTAACTCACCAAATATATTAACCTACTGTACTAACTCACGATGTATATTAACCTACTATATTAACTCACCAATATATTAACCTACTATAATAACTCACCAGTTATATTAACCTACTATACTAACTCACCACGTATTTTAATATACTATACTAACTCACCAAGTATATTAACCTACTATACTAACTCACCAAGTTTATTAACCTACTATACTAACTCAACAAGTATATTAACCTACTATACTAACTCACCAAGTATATTAACCTATTATACTAACTCACCAAGTATATTAACCTACTATACTAACTCATCAATTATATTAACCTACTATACTAACTCACCAAGTATATTAACATACTATACTAACTCACCAAGGATATTAACCTACTATACTAACTCCCCATATATATTAACCTACTATACTAACTCACGAAGTATATTAACCTACTATACTAACTCAGCAAGTATATTAACCTATTATACTAACTAACCAAGTATATTAACCTACTATACTAACTCACCAAATATATTAACCCACAGTCCTAACTCAACAAGTATTTTAACCTGCTATACTAACTCACCAATTATATGAACCTACTATACTAACTCAACAAATTATATTAATCTTCTGTACTAACTAACCAAGTATATTAACCTAATATACTAACTCACCAAGTATATTAACATACTATACTAACTCACCAAGTATATTAACATACTATACTAACTCACCAAGTATATTAACCAACTATACTAATGATCCGATAGTATTAGGCTTCTGTACTAACACACTAAGTATATTAACCTACTATAGTAACTCACCAATTATATCAACCTACTATACTAACTCGCCAATTATATTAACCTACTACACTAACTCACCAATTATATTAACCTTCTGTACTAACTCGCCAATTATATTTACCTACTGTACTATCTCACCAAGTATATTAACCTACTATACTAACTCACCAATTATATTAACCTATTATACTAACTCACCAAGTATATTACGCTACTTTACTAACTCACCAAGTATATTCACCTTTGATACTAACTCACCAATTATATTAACCTTCTGTACTAACTCACCAAGTATATTAACCTACCATACTAACTCACCAAGTATATTAACCTACTATACTAACTCACCAAGTATATTAACCCACTATAATAACTCATCAAGTATATTAACCTACTATACTAACTCACCAAGTATATTAACCTCCTATAATAAGTCACAATTATATTAACCTACTATACTAACTCACCAATTATATTAATTTTATGTACTAACTCACCAAGTTTATTAGCCTACTATACTAATTCACGAAGTATATTAACCTACTATTCTAACTCACCAATTTTATTAACCTTCCCTACTAACACATCAAGTATATTAACCTACTATACTAACTCACCAAGTATATTAACATACTATACTAACTGAACAAGTATATTAACCTTCTGTACTAACTCACCAATTATATAAACTTACTATACTAACTCATCAGTTATATTAACCTACTATACTAACTCACCAAGTATATTAGCCTACTATCCTAACTCAGCAAGTATATTAACCTACTATACTAACTCACCATGTATATTAACCTACTATACTATCTCACTAAGTATATTAACCTACTATACTAACTCACCAAGTATATTAACCTATTATACTAACTCACCAAGTATATTAACCTACTATACTAACTCACCAATTATATGAACCTACTATACTAACACAACAACTATATTTACCTTCTGTACTAACTCACCAAGTATATTTACCTACTATACTAAATCACCAACTATATTAACCCACAGTCCTAACTCACCAAGTATTTTAACCTACTATACTAACTCAGCAATTATATGAACCTACTATACTAACTCAACAAATTATATTAACCTTCTGTACTAACTCACCAAGAATATTAACCTACTATACTAACTTAACAAGTATATTAACCTACTATACTAACCACCAAGTATATTAACCTACTATACTAACTCACCAAGAATATTAACATACTATACTAACTCCACCAAGTATATTAACATAATATACTAACTCACCAAGTATATTAACCAACTATACTAATGAACCGAGAGTATTAGGCTTCTGTACTAACACATTAAGTATATTAACCTACTATAGTAACTCACCAAGTATATTAGCCTACTATACTAACTCACCAAATATATTAACCTAATGTACTAACTCACGAAGTATATTAACCTACTATATTAACTCACCAAGTATATTAACCTACTTACTAACTCACCAATTATATTAATTTTATGTACTAACTCACCAAGTTTATTAGCCTTCTATACTAACTCACCAAGTATATTAACCTACTATATTCACTCATCAATTATATTAACCTACTATACTAACTCACCAATTATATTAATCTATTATACTAACTCACCACGTATTTTAATTTACTATACTAACTCACTAAGTATATTAACCTACTATACTAATTCACCAAGTATATTAACCTACTCTACTAACTAACCAAGTATATTAACCTACTATACTAACTCAACAAGTATATTAACCTATTATACTAACTCGCCAAGTATATTAACCTACTATACTAACTCACCAATTATATGAACCTACTATATTAACTTTCTGTACTAACTAACCAAGTATATTAACCTACTATACTAACTCACCAAGTATATTAACCTACTATACTAACTCATCAAATATATTAACCTTCTGTACTATCTCACCAAGTATATTAATCTACTATACTATCTCACCAATTATATGAACATACTATACTAACTCAACAACTATATTAACCTTCTGTACTAACTCACCAAGTATATTAACCTTCTGTACTAACTCACCAATTATATTAACCTACTATACTAACTCACCAAGTATATTAACCTACTATACTAACTCGCCATATATATTAACCTACTATACTAACTCACGAAGTATATTAACCTACTATACTAACTCAGCAAGTATATTAACCTATTATACTAACTCACCAAGTATATTAACCTACTATACTAACTCACCAATTATATGAACCTACTATACCAACTCAACAAATTATATTAATCTTCTGTATTAACTCACCAAATATCTTAACCTACTATACTAACTCACCAAGTATATTAACATACTATACTAACTCACCAAGTATATTAACCTACTATACTAACTCACCAAGTATATTAATTGTATGTACTAACTCACCAAGTTTATTAGCCTACTATAATAACTCACCAAGTATATTAACCTACTTTACTCACTCATCAGTTATATTAACCTACTATACTAACTCACCAATTATATTAACCTACTATACTAACTCACCAAGTATTTTAACCTACTATACTAACTCACCAAGTATATTAACCTACTATACTAACTGACCAAGTATATTTAACTACTATAATAACTCATCAAGTATATTAACCTACTATACTAACTCACCAAGTATATTAACCTTCTATACTAACTCACAATTATATTAACCTACTATACTAACTCATCAATTATATTAATTTTATGTACTAACTCACCAAGTTTATTAGCCTACTATACTAACTCACCAAGTATATTAACCTACTATACTCACTCATCAATTATATTAACCTACTATACTAACTCACGAAGTATATTAACCTTCTGTACTAACTCACCAAGTACATTAACCTACTATACTAACTAACCAATTATATTAACCTACTATACTCACTCACCAATTATATTAACCTACTATACTCACTCACCAATTATATTAACCTACTATACTAACTCACCAAGTATATTGACCTACTATACCAACTCACCAAGTATATTAACCTACTATACTAACTAACCGAGAGTATTAGCTTTCTGTACTAACTCACCAAGTATATTAACCTACTATACTAGCTCACCAAGTATATTTACCTACTATACTAACTCACCAATTATATTAACCTACTATACTAACTCAACAATTATATTAATCTTCTGTACTAACTCACCATGTATATTAACCTACTATACTAACTCAATCCGTATATTAACCTACTATACTAACTCCCCAAGTATATTAACCTACTGTACTAACTCACCAAGTATATTAACCTACTATACTAACTCACCACGTATATTAACCTATTATACTAACTCACCGAGTATATTAACCTACTATACTAACTCACCAAGTATATTAACCTACTATACTAACTCACCAAGTATATTAACCTACTATACTATCTCACCAAGTATATTAACCTACTATACTAATTCACCAAGTATATTGACCGACTGTACTAACTCACCAATTATATTAAACTACTATACTAACTCACAAATTATATTAACCTACTATACTACCTCACCAAGTATATTAACCTACTATACTAACTAACCGAGATATTAGCCTTCTGTACTAACACAGCAATTATATTAACCTACTATACTAACTCACCATTATATTAACCTACTATACTAACTCACCAATTATATTAACCTACTATACTAACTAACCGAGTGTATTAGCCTTCTGTACTAACTCACCAAGTATATTAACCTACTATATATTAACCTACTATACTAACTCACCAATTATATTAACCTACTATACTAACTCACCAATTATATTAACCTACTATATTAACTCACCAATTATATTAACCTTTTGTACTAACTCACCAATTATATTAACCTACTATACTAACTCACCAATTATATTAGCCTACTGTACTAACTCACCAAGTATATTAATTTACTATACTAACTCGCCAATTATATTAACCTACTACACTAACTCACCAATTATATTAACCTTCTGTACTAACTCGCCAATTATATTAACCTTCTGTACTAACTCACCTCTGGAAACTTACGCTTTATCTCGATCAGACGAACGACAACAACCCGAAACACCAACAGTTTCATACGAAAGAAGAAGATTAGGAACGAAATCACTGTCTTCCTTGTTATCTTCGGATATTTCTTTTATAGACATTTCGTCTGTACATTTGTATGTATGTATGTATAAAGTATGTTGGCCTTTGTTTAGGCCGAATTCTGGGAGAAGGAAAACTCTGATATAACACCTGCAACTCTGATGGTATCCAATGATGTTGACTTGTTCTTCTTTTTGGTAAATATCATCTTGTTTAAGAGAGTGGGACTGGCTTTGTGCAGTGCCTTTGCTCACTATAAAAGCTTCACGACACAGGCATTGCTTTATATTTGGAGATCTCTCTACACTTGTCGTCACATGGTACCATGGGCCCTGCACTATGTGTCAATAATGGTCACAAGTGTAGTCTTTGTGCCAGAGTTTTCAAGTCGCTGGCTGGACTAAAAAGTCACACTCGATCAGCGCATCGGTAGGGGTTCTCCTACATGGATATAAAGTAGTGGCCGTACTCGAAAGCGAGTTGGCAGCCACCATATATGTATGTATGTATAAAGTATGTATGTATGTATATATGTATATATGTATGTATGTATATATGTATATATGTATGTATAAAGTATGTATGTAGACATTCCTATGTATGTATGTATGTATGTTAAACCACTGGGAGTGAAGGACTCTAGCCTTTATCAGGGCATTCTTCTAGAAGAAGGCAACTCAGGAAATTGGGATAACTCCGATATAAAACCTGCGGCTCAGTAGTTGCCGATGATGTTGACCTTTTCTTCTTTTCGGGTTATTGCTACTGTCGCTCAGAGAGTGGTATTGGCTCAGTGCACAGTCTTTCCTCACTTTAAAATATATGCACAGGGATTGCACGATAGAATTAATTAATAATTATTAATAATGGTATATCGTGCAATGGCCATACTCGATAACGAGGGGGCATCCATCATCATGTATGTATGTATGTATGTATGTATGTATGTATGTATGTATGTATGTATGTATGTATGCATGTCAGGTCACCTGTTGGTGCTACTGGTAACATGTATCCCAGTACAACCTCTCTCATGGTCGGGTCGTTGACGACTAAACTGGCAACCCCACCAAGGTTTCTTGGTGAGGAGGGTGACTTTGGACATCCTGCAGGACTAAAAACAAAACTTGTCAAAGGGCGAAGGAGCTCTTAAGAATCAATGGCCATCGAAAATCACCGGGAGAGATGACCCCTTAGCCTTTGTCAAGGCAGAATTCTAGGAGAAGGAAAAATCTGATATAACACCTGCAACTCTGATGGTATCCAATGATGTTGACCTGTTCTTCTTTTTCGTAAATATCATCTTGGTTAAGAGAGTGGGACTGGCTTTGTGCAGTGCCTTTGCTCACTCTAAAAGCTTCACGGCACAGGCATCTGGAGATCTCTCTGTACTTGTCGTCACATGGTACCATGGGCCCAGCACTATGTGTCAATAATTGTCACAAGTGTAGTGTTTGTACCAGAGTTTTCAAGTCGCTGGCTGGACTAAAAAGTCACACTCGTTCAGCGCATCGGAAGGGGTTCTCCTACATGGATATAAAGTAGTGGCCGTACTCGAAAACGAATTGGCAGCCACCATGTATAAATGTATGTAAGTATATATGTATGTATGTATGTATGTATGTATGTATGTAAGTATATATGTATGAATATGTATACGGTTGTACGTATGTACGTACGTATATATGTATATACATGTATGCATATATATGTATGTATGTGTGTATGTATGTATGTACGTACGCAAGTCTGTGTGTATTTATGTAGGTATGTATATATATATGCCTGAATGCGTATATACGTATGTACGTACATATGTATGTATGTATGTATATGTATTCATGTATATGTATTCATGTATATGTGTGTATTCATATGTATGTATATGTACGTATGTGTATGTATTACGTATGTATGTATGTGGATATATATATATATATATATATATATATATATATATATATATATATATATATATATATATATTAATATATTCTAGCATGTTCGTATATATGGCTGGCTGGCTGGTCAGATGTAGGTATGGATCTATGTAGAGATGCCTGTAGGTATGTATGTATGTATGTATGTATGTACGTCAGTCTGTATGAATTTATGTAGGCAGGTATATATGTGTATTTACTGGCGGTGGATGAGTGATGGAACATGTTTCTTGGTAATCCCCAATTGAGAAAGAAACTGTTTTGCAAAGGAAGCAAATTGGCACTTGATTTACCATTAGTCTTGGAGAAGTTGTGTTGGCTTAGATACCTGATAAATATCTTGATTCTCTCTTGGTTGTCGCTTAGACAACACCTATTAAATAGCATTTATATGTGAGGAACATCAGGTTTAGAAGTGAGGAGGATAGATGAATTGTTGGACAGATAGAGAGAGAGAGGCGAGGAGATAGATATATAGATGGAGAGTGAGAGAGAGAGAGAGAGACGAGGAGATAGATATATAGATGGACAGTGAGAGAGAGAGACGAGGAGATAGATATATAGATGTACAGTGAGAGAGAGACCAGGAGATAGATATATAGATGGAGAGTGAGAGAGAGAGACCAGGAGATAGATATATAGATGGAAAGTGAGAGAGAGAGACGAGGAGATGGATATATAGATGGACAGTGAGAGAGAGAGACGAGGAGATAGATATATAGATGGAGAGTGAGAGAGAGACGAGGAGATAGATATAGAGATAGAGAGTGAGAGAGAGAGAGAGACCAGGAGATAGATATATAGATGGGCAGTGAGAGAGAGAGAGACCAGGAGATATATATATAGATGGAGAGTGAGAGAGAGAGAGACGAGGAGATAGATATATAGATGGACAGTGAAAGAGAGAGACCAGGAGATAGATATATAGATGGAGAGTGAGAGAGAGACCAGGAGATAGATATATAGATGGAGAGTGAGAGAGAGAGACCAGGAGATAGATATATAGATGGACAGTGAGAGAGAGAGAGACCAGGAGATAGATATATAGATGGAGAGTGAGAGAGAGAGAGACCAAGAGATAGATATATAGATGGGGAGTGAGAGAGAGAGAGACCAGGAGATAGATATATAGATGGACAGTGAGAGAGAGGGATCAGGATATAGATATATAGAGGGAAAGTGAGAGAGAGAGACGAGGAGATAGATATATAGATGGAGAGTGAGAGAGAGAGAGACCAGGAGATAGATATATAGATGGAGAGTGAGAGAGAGAGAGACCAGGAGATAGATATATAGATGGTGAGTGAGAGAGAGAGAGAGACCAGGAGATAGATATATAGATGGAAAGTGAGAGAGAGAGACGAGGAGATAGATATACAGATGGAGAGTGAGAGAGAGAGAGACCGGGAGATAGATATATAGATGGAGAGTGAGTGAGAGAGACCAGGAGATAGATATATAGATGGAAAGTGAGAGAGAGAGACCAGAAGATAGATATATAGATGGGCAGTGAGAGAGAGAGACGAGGAGATAGATATATAGATGGAGAGTGAGAGAGAGAGACCAGGAGATAGATATATAGATGGAGAGTGAGAGAGAGAGAGACCAGGAGATAGATATATAGATGGAAAGTGAGAGAGAGAGAGACCAGGAGATAGATATATAGATGGAGAGTGAGAGAGAGAGAGACCAGGAGATAGATATATAGATGGAGAGTGAGAGAGAGAGAGACCAGGAGATAGATATATAGATGGAAAGTGAGAGAGAGAGACCAGGAGATAGATATATAGATGGGCAGTGAGAGAGAGAGAGACGAGGAGATAGATATATAGATAGAGAGTGAGAGAGAGAGACCAGGAGATAGATATATAGATGGAGAGTGAGAGAGAGAGAGAGACCAGAAGATAGATATATAGATGGAAAGTGAGAGAGAGAGACGAGGAGATAGATATATAGATGGAGAGTGAGAGAGAGAGAGACCAGGAGATAGATATATAGATGGAGAGTGAGAGAGAGAGAGACCAGGAGATAGATATATAGATGGAAAGTGAGAGAGAGAGACCAGGAGATAGATATATAGATGGAGAGTGAGAGAGAGAGAGACCAGGAGATAGATATATAGATGGACAGTGGGAGAGAGAGACCAGGAGATAGATATATAGATGGGCAGTGAGAGAGAGAGACGAGGAGATAGATATATAGATGGAGAGTGAGAGAGAGAGACCAGGAGATAGATATATAGATGGAAAGTGAGAGAGAGAGACGAGGTGATAGATATCTAGATGGAGAGTGAGAGAGAGAGAGACCAGGAGATAGATATATAGATGGGGAGTGAGAGAGAGAGAGACGAGGAGATAGATATATAGATGGAGAGTGAGAGAGAGAGACCAGGAGATAGATATATAGATGGAAAGTGAGAGAGAGAGACGAGGAGATAGATATATAGATGGAGAGTGAGAGAGAGAGAGACCAGGAGATAGATATATAGATGGAGAGTGAGGGAGAGAGAGACCAGGAGATAGATATATAGATGGGGAGTGAGAGAGAGAGAGAGACGAGGAGATAGATATATAGATGGACAGTGAGAGAGAGAGAGACCAGGAGATAGATATATAGATGGAGAGTGAGAGAGAGAGAGACCAGGAGATAGATATATAGATGGGGAGTGAGAGAGAGAGAGACGAGGTGATAGATATATAGATGGAGAGTGAGAGAGAGAGACCAGGAGATAGATATATAGATGGAAAGTGAGAGAGAGAGACGAGGAGATAGATATATAGATGTGGAGTGAGAGAGAGAGAGACCAGGAGATAGATATATAGATGGAAAGTGAGAGAGAGAGAGACGAGGAGATACATATATAGATGGAGAGTGAGAGAGAGAGAGAGACCAGGATATATATATATATAGATGGAGAGTGAGAGAGAGAGACCAGGAGATAGATATATAGATGGAAAGTGAGAGAGTGAGACCAGGAGATAGATATATAGATGGGCAGTGAGAGAGAGAGACTAGGAGATAGATATATAGATGGGGAGTGAGAGAGGGAGACCAGGAGATAGATATATAGATGGAGAGTGAGAGAGAGAGAGACCAGGAGATAGATATATAGATGGAAAGTGAGAGAGAGAGACCAGGAGATAGATATATAGATGGGGAGTGAGAGAGAGAGAGACGAGGAGATAGATATATAGATGGACAGTGAGAGAGAGAGACCAGGAGATAGATATATAGATGGAAAGTGAGAGAGAGAGACGAGGAGATAGATATATAGATGGAGAGTGAGAGAGAGAGAGACCAGGAGATAGATATATAGATAGAAAGTGAGAGAGAGAGACGAGAGGATAGATATATAGATGGAGAGTGAGAGAGAGAGAGACCAGGAGATAGATATATAGATGGAAAGTGAGAGAGAGAGACGAGGAGATAGATATATAGATGGAGAGTGAGAGAGAGAGAGACCAGGAGATAGATATATAGATGGAGAGTGAGAGAGAGAGAGACCAGGAGATAGATATATAGATGGAAAGTGAGAGGGAGAGACCAGGAGATAGATATATAGATGGAGAGTGAGAGAGAGAGAGACCAGGAGATAGATATATAGATGGGAGTGAGAGAGAGAGAGACGAGGAGATAGATATATAGATGGAGAGTGAGAGAGAGAGACCAGGAGATAGATATATAGATGGAAAGTGAGAGAGAGAGACGAGGAGATAGATATATAGATGTGGAGTGAGAGAGAGAAAGACCAGGAGATAGATATATAGATGGAAAGTGAGAGAGAGAGACGAGGAGATAGATATATAGATGGAGAGTGAGAGAGAGAGAGAGACCAGGAGATAGATATATATAGATGGAGAGTGAGAGAGAGAGACCAGGAGATAAATATATAGATGGAAAGTGAGAGAGAGAGACCAGGAGATAGATATATAGATGGGCAGTGAGAGAGAGAGACTAGGAGATAGATATATAGATGGAGAGTGAGAGAGAGAGACCAGGAGATATATATATAGATGGAGAGTGAGAGAGAGAGAGAGACCAGGAGATAGATATATAGATGGAAAGTGAGAGAGAGAGACGAGGAGATAGATATATAGATGGAGAGTGAGAGAGAGACCAGGAGATAGATATATAGATGGAGAGTGAGAGAGAGAGAGACGAGGAGATAGATATATAGATGGAAAGTGAGAGAGAGAGACCAGGAGATAGATATATAGATGGGTAGTGAGAGAGAGAGAGACCAGGAGATAGATATATAGATGGAAAGTGAGAGAGAGAGACGAGGAGATAGATATATAGATGGAGAGTGAGAGCGAGAGAGACCAGGAGATATATATATAGATGGAGAGTGAGAGAGAGAGAGACCAGGAGATAGATATATAGATGGAAAGTGAGAGAGAGAGACCAGGAGATAGATATATAGATGGGTAGTGAGAGAGAGAGAGACGAGGAGATAGATATATAGATGGAGAGTGAGAGAGAGAGAGACCAGGAGATAGATATATAGATGGAGAGTGAGAGAGAGAGAGATCAGGAGATAGATATATAGATGGAAAGTGAGAGAGAGAGAGACCAGGAGATAGATATATAGATGGAGAGTGAGAGAGAGAGAGACCAGGAGATAGATATATAGATGGACAGAGGGAGAGAGAGATCAGGAGATAGATATATAGATGGGCAGTGAGAGAGAGAGACGAGGAGATAGATATATAGATGGAGAGTGAGAGAGAGAGACCAGGAGATAGATATATAGATGGAAAGTGAGAGAGAGAGAGACGAGGAGATAGATATATAGATGGAGAGTGAGAGAGAGAGAGACCAGGAGATAGATATATAGATGGAGAGTGAGAGAGAGAGAGACCAGGAGATAGATATATAGATGGAGAGTGAGAGAGAGAGAGACCAGGAGATAGATATATAGATGGGGAGTGAGAGAGAGAGAGACGAGGAGATAGATATATAGATGGAGAGTGAGAGAGAGAGACGAGGAGATAGATATATAGATGGAGAGTGAGAGAGAGAGAGACCAGGAGATAGATATATAGATGGAAAGTGAGAGAGAGAGAGACCAGGAGATAGATATATAGATGGAAAGTGAGAGAGAGAGACCAGGAGATAGATATATAGATGGGGAGTGAGAGAGAGAGAGACGAGGAGATAGATATATAGATGGACAGTGAGAGAGAGAGACCAGGAGATAGATATATAGATGGGCAGTGAGAGAGAGAGACGAGGAGATAGATATATAGATGGAGAGTGAGAGAGAGAGAGACCAGGAGATAGATATATAGATGGAAAGTGAGAGAGAGAGAGACCAGGAGATAGATATATAGATGGAAAGTGAGAGAGAGAGACCAGGAGATAGATATATAGATGGGGAGTGAGAGAGAGAGAGACGAGGAGATAGATATATAGATGGACAGTGAGAGAGAGAGACCAGGAGATAGATATATAGATGGAGAGTGAGAGAGAGAGAGACCAGGAGATAGATATATAGATGGGGAGTGAGAGAGAGAGAGACGAGGAGATAGATATATAGATGGAGAGTGAGAGAGAGAGACCAGGAGATAGATATATAGATGGAAAGTGAGAGAGAGAGACGAGGAGATAGATATATAGATGGAGAGTGAGAGAGAGAGAGAGACCAGGAGATAGATATATATAGATGGAGAGTGAGAGAGAGAGACCAGGAGATAGATATATAGATGGAAAGTGAGAGAGAGAGACCAGGAGATAGATATATAGATGGGCAGTGAGAGAGAGAGACTAGGACATAGATATATAGATGGAGTGTGAGAGAGAGAGACCAGGAGATAGATATATAGATGGAGAGTGAGAGAGAGAGAGACCAGGAGATAGATATATAGATGGAAAGTGAGAGAGAGAGACGAGGAGATAGATATATAGATGGAGAGTGAGAGCGAGAGAGACCAGGAGATAGATATATAGATGGAGAGTGAGAGAGAGAGAGACCAGGAGATAGATATATAGATGGAAAGTGAGAGAGAGAGACCAGGAGATAGATATATAGATGGGTAGTGAGAGAGAGAGACGAGGAGATAGATATATAGATGGAGAGTGAGAGAGAGAGAGACCAGGAGATAGATATATAGATGGAGAGTGAGAGAGAGAGAGATCAGGAGATAGATATATAGATGGAAAGTGAGAGAGAGAGAGACCAGGAGATAGATATATAGATGGAGAGTGAGAGTGAGAGAGACCAGGAGATAGATATATAGATGGACAGAGGGAGAGAGAGATCAGGAGATAGATATATAGATGGGCAGTGAGAGAGAGAGACGAGGAGATAGATATATAGATGGAGAGTGAGAGAGAGAGACCAGGAGATAGATATATAGATGGAAAGTGAGAGAGAGACGAGGAGATAGATATATAGATGGAGAGTGAGAGAGAGAGAGACCAGGAGATAGATATATAGATGGAGAGTGAGAGAGAGAGAGACCAGGAGATAGATATATAGATGGAAAGTGAGAGAGAGAGAGACCAGGAGATAGATATATAGATGGGCAGTGAGAGAGAGAGACGAGGAGATAGATATATAGATGGAGAGTGAGAGAGAGAGAGACCAGGAGATAGATATATAGATGGAAAGTGAGAGAGAGAGAGACCAGGAGATAGATATATAGATTGAAAGTGAGAGAGAGAGACCAGGAGATAGATATATAGATGGGGAGTGAGAGAGAGAGAGACGAGGAGATAGATATATAGATGGACAGTGAGAGAGAGAGACCAGGAGATAGATATATAGATGGAGAGTGAGAGAGAGAGAGACCAGGAGATAGATATATAGATGGGGAGTGAGAGAGAAAGAGACGAGGAGATAGATATATAGATGGAGAGTGAGAGAGAGAGACCAGGAGATAGATATATAGATGGGAAGTGAGAGAGAGAGACGAGGAGATAGATATATAGATGGAGAGTGAGAGAGAGAGAGAGACCAGGAGATAGATATATATAGATGGAGAGTGAGAGAGAGAGACCAGGAGATAGATATATAGATGGAAAGTGAGAGAGAGAGACCAGGAGATAGATATATAGATGGAGAGTGAGAGAGAGAGAGACCAGGAGATAGATATATAGATGGAAAGTGAGAGAGAGAGACCAGGTGATAGATATATAGATGGGCAGTGAGAGAGAGAGACTAGGAGATAGATATATAGATGGAGTGTGAGAGAGAGAGACCAGGAGATAGATATATAGATGGAGAGTGAGAGAGAGAGAGACCAGGAGATAGATATATAGATGGAAAGTGAGAGAGAGAGACGAGGAGATAGATATATAGATGGAGAGTGAGAGAGAGACCAGGGATAGATATATAGATGGAGAGTGAGAGAGAGAGAGACGAGGAGATAGATATATAGATGGAAAGTGAGAGAGAGAGACCAGGAGATAGATATATAGATGGGCAGTGAGAAAGAGAGACGAGGTGATAGATATATAGATGGAGAGTGAGAGAGAGAGACCAGGAGATAGATATATAGATGGAGAGTGAGAGAGAGAGAGACCAGGAGATAGATATATAGATGGAAAGTGAGAGAGAGAGACGAGGAGATAGATATATAGATGGAGAGTGAGAGCGAGAGAGACCAGGAGATAGATATATAGATGGAGAGTGAGAGAGAGAGAGACCAGGAGATAGATATATAGATGGAAAGTGAGAGAGAGAGACCAGGAGATAGATATATAGATGGAGAGTGAGAGAGAGAGAGACCAGGAGATAGATTTATAGATGGAAAGTGAGAGAGAGAGAGAGACCAGGAGATAGATATATAGATGGAGAGTGAGAGAGAGAGAGACCAGAAGATAGATATATAGATGGACAGAGGGAGAGAGAGATCAGGAGATAGATATATAGATGGGCAGTGAGAGAGAGAGACGAGGAGATAGATATATAGATGGAAAGTGAGAGAGAGAGACCAGGAGATAGATATATAGATGGGCAGTGAGAGAGAGAGACGAGGAGATAGATATATAGATGGAGAGTGAGAGAGAGAGAGACCAGGAGATAGATATATAAATGGAAAGTGAGAGAGAGAGACCAGGCGATAGATATATAGATGGAAAGTGAGAGAGAGAGAGACCAGGAGATAGATATATAGATGGAGAGTGAGAGTGAGAGAGACCAGCAGATAGATATATAGATGGACAGTGGGAGAGAGAGACCAGGAGATAGATATATAGATGGGCAGTGAGAGAGAGAGACGAGGAGATAGATATATAGATGGAGAGTGAGAGAGAGAGATCAGGAGATAGATATATAGATGGAGAGTGAGAGAGAGAGAGACCAGGAGATAGATATATAGATGGGGAGTGAGAGAGAGAGAGACGAGGAGATAGATATATAGATGGGCAGTGAGAGAGAGAGACCAGGAGATAGATATATAGATGGAGAGTGAGAGAGAGAGAGACCAGGAGATAGATATATAGATGGAGAGTGAGAGAGAGAGAGACTAGGAGATAGATATATAGATGGGGAGTGAGAGAGAGAGAGACGAGGAGATAGATATATAGATGGAGAGTGAGAGAGAGAGACCAGGAGATAGCTATATAGATGGAAAGTGAGAGAGAGAGACGAGGAGATAGATATATAGATGGAGAGTGAGAGAGAGAGAGACCAGGAGATAGATATATAGATGGAAAGTGAGAGAGAGAGACGAGGAGATAGATATATAGATGGAGAGTGAGAGAGAGAGAGACCAGGAGATAGATATATAGATGGAGAGTGAGAGAGAGAGACCAGGTGATAGATATATAGATGGAAAGTGAGAGAGAGAGACCAGGAGATAGATATATAGATGGGCAGTGAGAGAGAGAGAGACTAGGAGATAGATATATAGATGGAGAGTGAGAGAGAGAGACCAGGAGATAGATATATAGATGGAGAGTGAGAGAGAGACCAGGAGATAGATATATAGATGGAAAGTGAGAGAGAGAGACCAGGAGATAGATATATAGATGGAGAGTGAGAGAGAGAGAGACCAGGAGATAGATATATAGATGGAGAGTGAGAGAGAGAGAGACCAGGAGATAGATATATAGATGGAAAGTGAGAGAGAGAGACCAGGAGATAGATATATAGATGGGCAGTGAGAAAGAGAGACGAGGTGATAGATATATAGATGGAGAGTGAGAGAGAGAGACCAGGAGATAGATATATAGATGGAGAGTGAGAGAGAGAGAGACCAGGAGATAGACATATAGATGGAAAGTGAGAGAGAGAGACGAGGAGATAGATATATAGATGGAGAGTGAGAGAGAGAGAGACCAGGAGATAGATATATAGATGGAAAGTGAGAGAGAGAGACCAGGAGATAGATATATAGATGGGCAGTGAGAGAGAGAGACGAGGAGATAGATATATAGATGGAGAGTGAGAGAGAGAGAGACCAGGAGATAGATATATAGATGGAAAGTGAGAGAGAGAGACCCGGCGATAGATATATAGATGGAGAGTGAGAGAGAGAGAGACCAGGAGATAGATATATAGATGGACAGTGGGAGAGAGAGACCAGGAGATAGATATATAGATGGGCAGTGAGAGAGAGAGACAAGGAGATAGATATATAGATGGAGAGTGAGAGAGAGAGACCAGGAGATAGATATATAGATGGAAAGTGAGAGAGAGAGACGAGGAGATAGATATCTAGATGGAGAGTGAGAGAGAGAGAGAGACCAGGAGATAGATATATAGATGGAGAGTGAGAGAGAGAGACCAGGAGATAGATATATAGATGGGCAGTGAGAGAGAGAGAGACCAGGAGATAGATATATAGATGGAGAGTGAGAGAGAGAGACCAGGAGATAGATACATAGATGGAAAGTGAGAGAGAGAGACGAGGAGATAGATATATATCTGGAGAGTGAGAGAGAGACCAGGAGATAGATATATAGATGGAGAGTGAGAGAGAGAGACGAGGAGATAGATATATAGATGGAGAGTGAGAGAGAGAGACCAGGAGATAGATATATAGATGGAGAGTGAGAGAGAGAGAGACCCGGAGATAGATATATAGATGGACAGTGAGAGAGTGAGACGAGGAGATAGATATATAGATGGAGAGTGAGAGAGAGAGAGACCAGGAGATAGATATATAGATGGAAAGTGAGAGAGAGAGACCAGGAGATAGATATATAGATGGACAGTGAGAGAGAGACCAGGAGAGAGATATATAGATGGAGAGTGAGAGAGAGAGAGACCAGGAGATAGATATATAGATGGAGAGTGAGAGAGAGAGATCAGAAGATAGATATATAGATGGGCAGTGAGAGAGAGAGACGAGGAGATAGATATATAGATGGACAGTGAGAGAGAGAGACGAGGAGATAGATATATAGATGGAGAGTGAGAGAGAGACCAGAAGATAGATATATAGATGGACAGTGAGAGAGAGAGACGAGGAGATAGATATATAGATGGAGAGTGAGAGAGAGAGAGACCAGGAGATAGATATATAGATGGAAAGTGAGAGAGAGAGACCAGGCGATAGATATATAGATGGAAAGTGAGAGAGAGAGAGACCAGGAGATAGATATATAGATGGAGAGTGAGAGAGAGAGAGACCAGGAGATAGATATATAGATGGACAGTGAGAGAGAGACGAGTAGATAGATATATAGATGGACAGTGAGAGAGAGAGAGACGAGGAGATATATATATAGATGGAGAGTGAGAGAGAGAGACCAGGAGATAGATATATAGATGGAGAGTGAGAGAGAGAGACGAGGAGATAGATATATAGATGGAGAGTGAGAGAGAGAGAGACCAGGATATAGATATATAGATGGAAAGTGAGAGAGAGAGACGAGGAGATAGATATATAGATGGAGAGTGAGAGAGAGAGAGACCAGGAGATAGATATATAGATGGAGAGTGAGAGAGAGAGAGACCAGGAGATAGATATATAGATGGAGAGTGAGAGAGAGAGAGACCAGGAGATAGATATATAGATGGGGAGTGAGAGAGAGAGAGACGAGGAGATAGATATATAGATGGGCAGTGAGAGAGAGAGACCAGGAGATAGATATATAGATGGAGAGTGAGAGAGAGAGAGACCAGGAGATAGATATATAGATGGAGAGTGAGAGAGAGAGAGACTAGGAGATAGATATATAGATGGGGAGTGAGAGAGAGAGAGACGAGGAGATAGATATATAGATGGAGAGTGAGAGAGAGAGACCAGGAGATAGCTATATAGATGGAAAGTGAGAGAGAGAGACGAGGAGATAGATATATAGATGGAGAGTGAGAGAGAGAGAGACCAGGAGATAGATATATAGATGGAAAGTGAGAGAGAGAGACGAGGAGATAGATATATAGATGGAGAGTGAGAGAGAGAGAGACCAGGAGATAGATATATAGATGGAGAGTGAGAGAGAGAGACCAGGTGATAGATATATAGATGGAAAGTGAGAGAGAGAGACCAGGAGATAGATATATAGATGGGCAGTGAGAGAGAGAGAGACTAGGAGATAGATATATAGATGGAGAGTGAGAGAGAGAGACCAGGAGATAGATATATAGATGGAGAGTGAGAGAGAGACCAGGAGATAGATATATAGATGGAAAGTGAGAGAGAGAGACCAGGAGATAGATATATAGATGGAGAGTGAGAGAGAGAGAGACCAGGAGATAGATATATAGATGGAGAGTGAGAGAGAGAGAGACCAGGAGATAGATATATAGATGGAAAGTGAGAGAGAGAGACCAGGAGATAGATATATAGATGGGCAGTGAGAAAGAGAGACGAGGTGATAGATATATAGATGGAGAGTGAGAGAGAGAGACCAGGAGATAGATATATAGATGGAGAGTGAGAGAGAGAGAGACCAGGAGATAGACATATAGATGGAAAGTGAGAGAGAGAGACGAGGAGATAGATATATAGATGGAGAGTGAGAGAGAGAGAGACCAGGAGATAGATATATAGATGGAAAGTGAGAGAGAGAGACCAGGAGATAGATATATAGATGGGCAGTGAGAGAGAGAGACGAGGAGATAGATATATAGATGGAGAGTGAGAGAGAGAGAGACCAGGAGATAGATATATAGATGGAAAGTGAGAGAGAGAGACCCGGCGATAGATATATAGATGGAGAGTGAGAGAGAGAGAGACCAGGAGATAGATATATAGATGGACAGTGGGAGAGAGAGACCAGGAGATAGATATATAGATGGGCAGTGAGAGAGAGAGACAAGGAGATAGATATATAGATGGAGAGTGAGAGAGAGAGACCAGGAGATAGATATATAGATGGAAAGTGAGAGAGAGAGACCCGGCGATAGATATATAGATGGAGAGTGAGAGAGAGAGACCAGGAGATAGATATATAGATGGAAAGTGAGAGAGAGAGACGAGGAGATAGATATCTAGATGGAGAGTGAGAGAGAGAGAGAGACCAGGAGATAGATATATAGATGGAGAGTGAGAGAGAGAGACCAGGAGATAGATATATAGATGGGCAGTGAGAGAGAGAGAGACCAGGAGATAGATATATAGATGGAGAGTGAGAGAGAGAGACCAGGAGATAGATACATAGATGGAAAGTGAGAGAGAGAGACGAGGAGATAGATATATATCTGGAGAGTGAGAGAGAGACCAGGAGATAGATATATAGATGGAGAGTGAGAGAGACGAGGAGATAGATATATAGATGGAGAGTGAGAGAGAGAGACCAGGAGATAGATATATAGATGGAGAGTGAGAGAGAGAGAGACCCGGAGATAGATATATAGATGGACAGTGAGAGAGTGAGACGAGGAGATAGATATATAGATGGAGAGTGAGAGAGAGAGAGACCAGGAGATAGATATATAGATGGAAAGTGAGAGAGAGAGACCAGGAGATAGATATATAGATGGACAGTGAGAGAGAGACCAGGAGAGAGATATATAGATGGAGAGTGAGAGAGAGAGAGACCAGGAGATAGATATATAGATGGAGAGTGAGAGAGAGAGACCAGAAGATAGATATATAGATGGGCAGTGAGAGAGAGAGACGAGGAGATAGATATATAGATGGACAGTGAGAGAGAGAGACGAGGAGATAGATATATAGATGGAGAGTGAGAGAGAGACCAGAAGATAGATATATAGATGGACAGTGAGAGAGAGAGACGAGGAGATAGATATATAGATGGAGAGTGAGAGAGAGAGAGACCAGGAGATAGATATATAGATGGAAAGTGAGAGAGAGAGACCAGGCGATAGATATATAGATGGAAAGTGAGAGAGAGAGAGACCAGGAGATAGATATATAGATGGAGAGTGAGAGAGAGAGAGACCAGGAGATAGATATATAGATGGACAGTGAGAGAGAGACGAGTAGATAGATATATAGATGGACAGTGAGAGAGAGAGAGACGAGGAGATATATATATAGATGGAGAGTGAGAGAGAGAGACCAGGAGATAGATATATAGATGGAGAGTGAGAGAGAGAGACGAGGAGATAGATATATAGATGGAGAGTGAGAGAGAGAGAGAGACCAGGATATAGATATATAGATGGAAAGTGAGAGAGAGAGACGAGGAGATAGATATATAGATGGAGAGTGAGAGAGAGAGAGACCAGGAGATAGATATATAGATGGAGAGTGAGAGAGAGAGAGACTAGGAGATAGATATATAGATGGAGAGTGAGAGAGAGAGACCAGGAGATAGATATATAGATGGACAGTGAGAGAGAGAGAGACCAGGAGATAGATATATAGATGGACAGTGAGAGAGAGACGAGGAGATAGATATATAGATGGACAGTGAGAGAGAGACGAGGAGATATATATATAGATGGAGAGTGAGAGAGAGAGACCAGGAGATAGATATATAGATGGAGAGTGAGAGAGAGAGACGAGTAGATAGATATATAGATGGAGAGTGAGTAAGAGAGACCAGGAGATAGATATATAGATGGAGAGTGAGAGAGAGAGACGAGGAGATAGATATATAGATGTACAGTGAGAGAGAGATACGAGGAGATAGATATATAGATGGAGAGTGAGAGAGAGAGACCAGGAGATAGATATGTTTCTTTTATTTGCCACCAGGGCATCAAAAGTGGGAAAAGTACAATGGGGGGAGTTTACAAAACAAGGCGTCCTCACTAAGGAGGAGGCAATAACAATATATTAAAAATAAAATAAAATATAACAAAAAATAAAATTTATAATAAAGTCCTCAATAGAGAGGAGGCGCCTTGGGGGGTTGCACACACCCCCGAAAAAAAGTGTGCAACCCTTTTCCTCGGGAGCACAGAGAAGGGGTGCTCCCTTGGTCTTTCATCTTCCTCACCTATAGTCTGATGTAGAGTGAAGGCCCATTCACACGGGCCATTCTCGCCACTTTCACCCATCTTTCATAAAAACGGCTGGGGTGCAGCACCTCTCTCTCCATCCTGATCCTTCTTCCGAAATGATATCGGAAGAAACGGACCAGTTGTTGGCCAGAGAGAAAGGTGTCTGACCTTAGTCCTTTCAGACGCGTCCACCATACAACCTCTTTCGCCATGGCTATTACGCACAGAAACACCGCCTCTTCTTCGTTTTTGAAGAGGGGAGGCGGCTTGATCGTTACAATAGACTCGGTGGTCAACCGGATCGGTCCCACCCTTGACAGCAGTTGTTCGACATAGCCCCACAGATCGGCAATGCCCGAGCAGTGTACCAATGCGTGTGCAACGGTTTCCTCGTCGCACACGCATCTGGGACAGATCTTTTTCGAGGGGTCCCTACCCGGACGCCCGTGTCTGTAGAGCCTTTCTCGAACGGGCAGAGCCCTTCTGTAGCATTGCCAGGCCAGGGACCTCTGGAAGTTATCCATGGGTCCCGGGCTGAATGTCCTACCGAACAGGTTGGCCAGTTCGTCTTCCTCCATGCCTAGGGCTTCTCCTAGGGCGTCGTCGCACCTGCTAACCCCCAGCCCTATATAGAATGACGAGGTGGATTCTCCACTGACAGCCGGGTCCGCCTGCCAGAGAGCCGTGAGCGCCTGGGCACACTCGGTGTGCCAGGCGCCCAGTTTTCTCGGTCTTTGCTTGACCCAAGATTGCAGCTCGGTGAGTGAGACGAGTCTGGGAAAGGCTCGCCTCACAAACGGGGCCCACACCGGTTGACCGGAGAGGAATACCTGGAGGTGCCGTAGCCTTAATGCGTGTTTACGTATCATTAGCCACGGCATCCCCAGCCCTCCTTTCGAAGGGTGTTGACAGCAGATGGATCTCCTCACCATAGGAGCCCGCTTCTTCCAAAGGAATTGAAAGAGTGCGCGCTCCATTTTGGCGAGCGTTTCCCTTGGGCAAGGCACAACGGTCAGGCGGTAGTAGATGACGGACGCTATATAAGTGTTCGCCACCTCCGCCCGACCTTTCAGGGACAGATTTCACTCGGCCCACTTCTGGGTCAGTGCAAACACCCTGTTCGTTACCTCACCCCAGTTCTTCTCCACCTGGAGGTCTGCTCCGAACCAGACCCCGAGCAACTTCACCGGGCCCTCCGTCCAGCGCCCGACGACGCCATCGGAGGGCATCGATCTGCCTCTCCACGTGCCGAGTTGCAGACCGATCGACTTGTCCCGGTTCAGCTTAGCCCCTGTAAAGCTTTCGTACTCTTCTAGTAAGGTGCCGATCGCCCCGATTTCCGAGGCTGTCGACACCATTACGGTTACGTCATCGGCGTAGGCTGACACCGCTTTCCGCAATCCCGGTTCCAACGGGAGGCCCTGCAACAACTCCAACTTCCTTAGCAGTGGCTCTAGAGTCATTACATACAGAAGGGAGGAGAGAGGGCACCCCTGTCGGATGGACCGCGCGATTTCGAAAGGCTCCGAGAGGTAGCCGTTCACCTTGACCCTAGAGCAGATGCGGCTGCTGTACATGGCATTGATCCAGCCCCTGAAAACGGGTCCGAATCCTGCCGCCGCAAGCACCGCATCCAGGTAACCATGGTCGACCCTATCGAATGCCTTAGATTGATCCAAGTTGATCAGGGCCCCAACAAAGCCGGGTTCGTTCCCAACCCTCTCTATGATGTATCGCATGAGGTGGAGGTTGTCGTGGATGAACCTGGACGGGATAGCACATGTCTGCGCATCTCCCACCAGGTTGCCCACGACAAGCGCCAAACTCTTTGCTAGCACCTTGGCCAAAATCTGTAAATCTGTATCTAGCAGAGTTATGGGCCTGAAATTATTTATATCGTCCCCCTTGTTCTCGTCCTTCCTCACTAGCGTGACTACGCCCTTGGTCACAGCACAGGGAATTCTCCCGTTCTGTTGCCAGTTGCAGTAGACCGCCTCGAGGAGATCGGGGAACAAGTCCGGCATAGCTAGATATAGTTCGTATGGAAGACCATCGAGACCCGGGGATTTGCGTTTGCCGCATTGGCTCAGCACGTCCTCTATCTCAGCGGCTGAAATCGGCTCCTCGCAGTACTTCGCCTCCCTGTCCGAGAGACGCGGCAGGCCGTCGAGGTATGGACCGAAGTCCACATCCCCAACCGGCTCCCGCCCCTTCCGAACAATCCGGCAAAGTGCTTTTGAAAAGCCTCGCATATCTGCTTAGTTTCAAGGATCACCCGTCCATCCTGGTCTCGCAAAGACCGGATAGTGGATCTGCTCGCTCTTTTGGCTTCTGTCACGCGGGCCCAGCTAACAGCTTTGGTCCCCTCGTTTCCTAGAGCACGTATTTTGCTTCGGACGATGCAGCCTTCGTGTTTCGCGTCGAAGAACTGACCCAGGGCCTTTCTGGACGCTAGCACTCTGGCCACGTCGCCGCTTCTAATTGCCTCTTCTACACTATCTATCAACTCCCTTTCCTTCCTGTTTATATTAGAAGCTAACTCCTTACTAAATTCTATAGAGACTACTCTAATCTCTCTTTTGAGAGATCCCCACCACCTGCTGTTGACGATGGCGTCCGTCAACCGCTCCTTAACTAAAGTGCTAATCCGGTTCCTGTAAGCCTTACTTGCCGGTAAGGACAAGTTGAGCTTCCAGTAGCCGGGTCCCTGTCTATGAGTTCTGTCAAGGTCGACCATGCAGGTCACTAACTTGTGGTCTGAATAGCCAACCATGCTCATTTTTGGACAACTTAAAAAGTCCTTATCCTTAATTCTAACTAAGAACCTATCTAGGTACGACCTAGATGATCCGCTACGATCTGCCCAAGTCCAGGTTGACGCAGTCGGAAAATCTAGTCGATATCTATCGGCCAGGTCAAATCGACCGATTAACCCTTTGAGGCTATTGCACCCCTCTCTATCGGGACAGGCCCCTACGTAGTCCCAGTGTGCATCTAGGATACCATTCCAGTCCCCCACTAATAGCAAGGAGCGGGACGTCCCTAGAAAAGTCTCCAGACGATGGAAGAAGTCCGGCCGCATTGACCCGAAAGGGCCGTAGGCGGCTACCAACCTAAACGCTCCGCCTTCACCACTGCCAAGGTCCAGAACCACTAGTCGACCCTCCGGGTCCAAATGTACCATCTGTGTTGCGAGACCCAGATGTTTTTGCAGCAGAACGACAACTCCACCCCCACCTTCGGGCTGACAGAGAGATGCGTGCATCTCAAAGTCATCAAAGGTGGGGGCCAGCTGTCGCACGTTGCTGATCCGGGCCTCGCAAATAACCATCACATCTATACGTTGTGACCTGAGGTCATTTAGAAGCATTGCTTGCTTCCAAGTTGAGCCCAGGCCACGCGCATTTAAACAGCCTACTCTTAGCATAGCCATGTTGGTGGTGAAGAGAAAAGGCACTTACCTCTCTGCGTCCCGGGTATCGGGCTGCACAATTTCCATGAGGGTGGGGGATGGGTTGTTGGGTGGGGTGGTGGTTTCTGGCGGGGTGGGGACGGAGGTGTTTGGTGGGGAAGGGGTGTTTGGTGGGGTGGGGATGACTTGGGTGGGGGTGCCTGTGGTGGGGAGGCCTTTGTAGAGGACGCGGTTGATTGGTTTCACGCAGGAATTCCCCACGTCCTCTACAAATGTTTCTTTTAGGGATCTATAAGTTCCTATAGGGACCCTGATCAGTTTTAGGTTCATTTTTTTGTTTTTGTTGGAGCTATCCAAAGTTTTCCCTTCGGTTTTGACCAAAGGGTTGTTTCTGATGGTCTCCATCAGTGTTCTATTTTCTTCGTTTATGTAAGTGTATGTGTACTTTTCCTGTGTTGTGTTTGTTTTTGTCTGTGGTTCCTGCACGTGTTTTCTCTTTGTTGTGGGTGTTTTGTTTTCGGGAGGGAGGGGGAACTTTTGTTTGTGATTTTTGTGCTGTTTGTGCTGGTGTTTGTGTGTTTGTTTCGTTTTTTTCATGCGGTTCTTTCTTTTTATTCTTTACACGGGTTGGAAGGGTTCCTCCTCATCGCCGCTGGGTGCCGTCGATAGGGGTTCCTCATCCGTGTTGATGGGTAGGGGTATGTTTTGGGGTTCTGTAGTGTCTGTGTGTGTTTTTGTATTTGTTTTGGGTGGGGAGGAGTTGGGTGGAATATTGTTCTCTGTTGTTTTTTCTTGTTGTCGTGGTGGTGGTGGTGGTGGTTGTGTTGTTATTTGTGGTGTTGGTAAAAGTGGGTTTTTTTTTTGTCAATTGAGGACAGGCAGCCCTTAGCTGACCTCTGCTTGCGCAGTGGTAACATGCGGACCGCCTACCCTCAATCGAAATGTTTATGTAGGTCTGTCCATCCAGATGTACTCTCTGTGGGATTTTCATTATACGTTCTGGGCTCATCTGCACCAGAATTTCGATGCTAGTCCCACTAAATATATCTCTGGAGGATTTTCCTACTGAGATCAAAGTGTCTTGTTCAAGGTCAATTAGGCCATAAAGTATCCACCACATATCTACTTTGGGTCTTATACATGTAATTTTTATTTTTTGCGTTCTTTTTCCCATGTATGTAGGGAAAATGTAAAATGGGTGGACACAATGGGCGCGATGGAATATTTTTGTGCTGTTATGTTGTTTTTCATTAGCACCGAGATGCTGCCGAAAAGTTTGGCTTTCTGAATAAATAAAATGTTATCCATGTGGTTCCTTAATACTAGCTCAATCTCACTCTGAGATAATTGAGCTGGTTTTTTTGATGCATTTGAGATTGTCCTGAAAACCACCGTGTTCAGGGCATTTTCTCTCCTTAGTCCTTGTGGTGAATTTATGCTAAATGACCCATTGGGTCCAAAAGTCACATATTGTTTAGCATCTTCCAACTTTTGTTTCGCGTTGGTTAAATCCAAAAGTTGAAATATTTCCGGTTTTTTTACGGTATCAGCAAAAGAAATTTTGATGTTGTTGTCACTGTTGTTTGTATTTTCTTTGGTGTTTGTGTTGACATTTTTTTTCCTTTTGATTGGTATTGTTGGATGTGTTTTCAATTTTTTTCACTTTCTGTATTTTTTGGTGTCTGTTGTGGGCTGTTATTTTCATTTTTTTGTAGTGTGAAATTCCCTTTCTTTACGAAAGGAAGTGTTTACTACATATGTGACGTTTGTGTTGTTGTTGTTTTTGTTGTCTTTATTGTTGCTGTTGTTGTCGTTGTTGTTGTTGTTTTCAGTTTCTTGTATAGTTGTGGCTACATCAAGTTGTCGGTCAACAGGTGAAGACAATTCTTCCTCTGGCTGACCTCTGCCTTTGGCATCTGCTGCTGTGACAGTGGCAGGGGGAAGCTGTGAGTATGATGTCCCTTTTCTTTCTTTGATTGTTGGTGAAGATGCTTCAGCCATTTTTCTCAAAATAAGATTTTTCGAAATTTTTCGAAAGATAAAATGTTTACAACACTATTTCGCCTAAAGGCGTAGAATATTTTGAGAGACTCACCAGATCAAAATTTGACCTGGCAGTCCCTCTACAAAATGGTACGAAAATGAAAGTTTACAGTTCACAATTTCCAGATAAATTTAAACGAAACTTACCGAGCGAGCTCAGCACATGTGTCCATCGTTAGACAGAGATAGATAGATAGCAGCGAATCCAGGTAACCATGGTCGACCCTATCGAACGCCTTAGATTGATCCAAGTTGATCAGAGCCCCACAAAAGCCGGGTTCGTTCCCAACCCTCTCTATGATGTATCGCATGAGGTGGAGGTTGTCATGGATGGACCTGGACGGGATAGCACATATCTGCGCATCTCCCACCAGGTTGCCCACGACAAGCGCCAACCTCTTTGCTAACACCTTGGCCAAAATCTGTAACTCTGTATTTAGCAGAGTTATGGGCCTGAAGTTACTTATTTCGTCCCCCTTGTTCTCGTCCTTCCTCACTAGCGTGACTACGCCCTTGGTCACAGTACAGGGAATTCTCCCGTTCTATTGCCAGTTGCAGTAGACCGCCTCGAGGAGATCGGGGAACAAGTCCGGCATAGCTAGATATAATTCGTAAGGAAGACCATCGAGACCCGGGGATTTGCGTTTGCCGCATTGGCTCAGCACGTCCTCTATCTCGGCGGCTGAAATCGGCTCCTCGTAGGACTTCGCCTCCCTGTTTGAGAGACGCGGCAGGCGCTCGAGGTATGGACCGAAGTCCACATCCCCAACCGGCTCCCGCCCCTTCCGAACAATCGGGCAAAGTTCCTTTGAAAGGCCTCACACATCTGCTGAGGCTCAAGGATCGCCCGTCCATCCTGGTCTCGCAAAGACCGGATGGTGGATTTAGTTCCACCATTGGCCTCTGTCACGCGGGCCCAGCCAACAGCTTTGGTCCCCTCGTTCCCTAGAGCACGTATTTTACTTCGGATAACGCAGCCTTCGTGCTTCGCGTCGAAAAGCTGGCTCAAAGCCGTTCTCGACGCTAGCACTCTGGCCACGTCGCCGCTTCTAATTGCCTCTTCTACTCTATCTATTAGCTCCCTTTCCTTCCTATTCCTATCCGCAGCTAGAACCTTACTAAATTCTATCGAGACTACTCTAATGTCTCTCTTTAGAGATACACACCACCTGCTGTGGACGATCGCTCCAGTCAACCGTTCCTTAAGTAACGTACTAATCCGATCCCTGTAAGCTCTACTTGCCGGCAAGGACAAGTTGAGCTTCCAGTAACCGGGGCCCTGTCTATGCGTTCTATCAAGGTTGACCATGCAGGTCACCAACTTGTGCTCTGAATAGCCAACCATGAGCATTTCTGGACAACTTAAAATGTCCCTGTCCTTATTTCTAACTAAAAATCTATCTAGGTACGACCCAGATGATCCGCTGCGATTTGACCAAGACCAGGTTGGCACCGTCGGAAAATCTAGTCGAAATATATCGGCCAGGTCCAATCGGCCGAGTAACCCCTTGAAGCTGTTGCACCCCTCTCTATCGGGACATGCCCCTGCATAGTCCCAACGTGCATCCAGGATACCATTCCAGTCCCCCACTAAAAGCAGGGAACGAGACATCCCAAGAAAAGACTCCAGACGCTGGAAAAAGTCGGGCCGCTCTGTCCCAAAAGGGGCATATGCGGCTACCAGCCTAAAGGCTCCACCTTCACCACTGCCAAGGTCCAGCACCACCAGTCGACCCCCTTGGTACAAGTGAACTATCTGTGTGGCAAGACCCAGATGTTTTTGCAGCAGAACGACAACCCCACCCCCACCTCCGGGCTGACAGAGAGATGCGTGCATCTCAAAGTCGTCAAAGGTGGGGGCTAGCTGTCGCATGCTGCTGATCCGGGCCTCGCAGATAACCATCAGATTTATAGATCGTGACCTGAGGTCATTTAGAAGCATTGCTTGCTTCCAAGATAAGCCCATTTTTTAGGAGGACGCGGTTGATTGGCTTGGCGCATGGGGGGGGGGGGGGGCACGTCCTCCGTGAAATTTGTTTTCAGTGTTTTATAAAAGTTCATTGGGACTTTTATCATTTTTAAATGAGGTAGTCCCACAGCAGTTATAAAGTTAGGCCCTTCAGTTTGGACCGAAGGGTTTGATGCAATTGTGTTCATTAGTTCTTTGTTGTCTGTGTTCATGTATGTATATTGTAAAGTCTTTTTTTGTGTAGCAGTTAGTGTTGTGTAACGGGGAGGGGTGGTTTGTGTGTAGTTTGTGTTCTCTTGGGGAGGGTTAATGTTAACAAGTGTGTCTGTGGTGCGTCTCCTCTTCTTTCTTTTTACTGTTTGGAAGGGATCTTTTTCGTCTTGCGACGAAAGGGGTTCGTCTTCCTTGTTGGGTGGGAGGGGTATGTTTTTTGGTAGTGTTTGCGGTGTGTGTGTTTTTGTATTTGTTTTGGGTGGGGAGGGGTTGGGTGGGACAGTATTCTGTCTTGTTTTTTCACGTGTTTGTTGTTGTTGTTGTTGTTGTTGTTGTGGTGGTGGTGGTGGTGGTGGTGGTGGTGGTGGTGGTGGTGGTGGTGTTGTTGGTTTTTGTTGTAGTTGTTGTTGTGGTTGTTTTTGTTGTTGTTATTGGGGTGGTGTTGGTGTTGGTAGCAGTGTTTTTTTCTGTGTGAGCTGGGGACAGGCAGCCCTCACATGACCTCTATTGCCACAGAGGTAACAATAATGTTGAGGGGGGTACGGTCATCCAGCATAACGCGCTCAGGGATTTGGGCGATACGTTCTGGCCTTATTTGGGGCAGAACTTCGATACTCGTTCCACTGAACGCGTCGCCGGATGCCTTCCCTATTGAAATGAGGTTGTCCTCGTCTAAATTGAGGAAACCGGTTAGTAACCACCAGTAGTTTATGTTTGGGGTGATGGTGGTTATCCATATCCTCTGGGTTTTTTTACCCATGTAGGTGGGGAAGAAGGTGTAGTGTGTGGAACGAATTGGCGACACAGAGTATTTTTTCGCCGCCAATTCGTCTTTCATCAATATGGATAAACTCCCATAGAGTTTATCCTTTTGTATGAAAGTGATGACTTTCATCGCTTCTTTCAGTACTAACTGAATTTCAGCTTGAGATAGTTGTGCTAGTTTTTTTGTTTTATTTAAAATTGTACGGAATACGACAGTTCGTAATTCCGTCTGTTTTTTTAGTTCTGGAGGTGAATTTATAGAAAACGAACCGTTTTCGCCAAAAGATACATATTTTTTGGCTTTTTCCAGCATTTCTTTTGCTTTTGAAATATCTTCAAGCATAAGTGACTGATAATTTAGCCGTTTGTGCAAAAGATATTTTGTTTTCGTTGTTTGTATTGTTTTGTTTCTCGTCGTTAGAGTTGTTTTCATCTTTGTTGTTGTTGTCTTTCTCGTTTGGTATGTGGATACTTGCGACGTTTGTGTTGTTGTTGTTTTTGTTGTCTTTATTGTTGCTGTTGTTGTCGTTGTTGTTGTTGTTGTTTTCAGTTTCTTGTATAGTTGCGGCTACATCAAGTTGTCGGTCAACAGGTGAAGACAATTCTTCCTCTGGCTGACCTCTGCCTTTGGCATCTGCTGCTGTGACAGTGGCAGGGGGAAGCTGTGAGTATGACTTCCCTTTTCTTTCTTTGATTGTTGGTGAAGATGCTTCAGCCATTTTTCTCAAAATAGGATTTTTCGAAATTTTTCGAAAGATAAAATGTTTACAACACTATTTCGCCTAAAGGCATAGAATATTTTGAGAGACTGACCAGATCAAAATTTGACCTGGCAGTCCCTCTACAAAATGGTACGAAAATGAAAGTTTACAGTTCACAATTTCCAGATAAATTTAAACGAAACTTACCGAGCGAGCTCAGCACATTTGTCCATCGTAAAGATAGATGGACAGTGAGAGAGAAACGAGGATATAGATATATAGATGGAGAGTGAGAGAGAGAGACCAGAAGATAGATATATAGATGGACAGTGAGAGAGAGAGACCAAGAGAGAAATATATAGATGGAGAGTGAGAGAGAGAGAGAGAGACCAGGATATAGATATATAGATGGAGAGTGAGGGAGAGACGAGGAGATAGATATATAGATGGACAGTGAGAGAGAGAGACCAGGAGATAGATATATAGATGGAGAGTGAGAGAGAGAGAGACCAGGAGATAGATATATAGATGGAGAGTGAGAGAGAGAGAGACGAGGAGATAGATATATAGATGGACAGTGGGAGAGAGAGACCAGGAGATAGATATATAGATGTACAGTGAGAGAGAGAGACCAGGAGATAGATATATAGATGGACAGTGAGAGAGAGGGACCAGGAGATAGATATATAGATGGAGAGTGAGAGAGAGAGACCAGGAGATAGATATATAGATTTATAGTGAGAGAGAGAGACGAGGAGATAGATATATAGATGGACAGTGAGAGAGAGAGAGACGAGGAGATAGATATATAGATGGATAGTGGGAGAGAGAGACCAGCAGATATATATAAGGATAGAGAGTGAGAAAGAGAGACACGAGGAGATAGATATATAGATGGACAGTGAGAGAGAGAGACTAGGAGATAGATATATAGATGGAGAGTGAGAGAGAGAGAGACGAGGTGATAGATATATAGATGGACAGTGAGAGAGAGAGAGAGACGAGGAGATAGATATATAGATGGAGAGTGAGAGAGAGAGACGAGAAGATAGATATATAGATGGACAGTGAGAGAGAGAGACCAGGAGATAGATATATAGATGGACAGTGAGAGAGAGACGAGGAGATAGATATATAGATGGACAGTGGGAGAGAGAGACCAGGAGATAGATATATAGATGGACAGTGAGAGAGAGAGACCAGGAGATATATATATAGATGGACAGTGAGAGAGAGACCATCAGATAGATATATAGATGGACAGTGAGAGAGAGACCAGGAGAGAGATATATAGATGGAGAGTGAGAGAGAGAGAGACGAGAAGATAGATATATAGATGGAGAGTGAGAGAGAGAGACCAGGAGATAGATATATAGATGGACAGTGAGAGAGAGACGAGGAGATAGATATATAGATGGACAGTGAGAGAGAGACCAGGAGATAGATATATAGATGGAGAGTGAGTGAGAGAGACGAGGAGATAGATATATAGATGGACAGTGAGAGAGAGACCAGGAGATAGATATATAGATGGACAGTGAGTGGGAGAGACCAGGAGATAGATATATAGATGTATAGTGAGTAAGAGAGAGACTAGGAGATATATATATAGATGGACAGTGAGAGAGAGAGACGAGGAGATAGATATATAGATGGACAGTGAGAGGGAGAGATCAGGAGATAGATATATATATATATATAGTGAGAAAGAGAGAGACTAGGAGATAGATATATAGATGGACAGTGAGAGAGAGAGACGAGAAGATAGATATATAGATGGAGAGTGAGAGAGAGAGACCAGGAGATAGATATATAGATTGACAGTGAGAGAGAGAGACCAGGAGATAGATATATAGATGTACAGTGAGAGAGAGAGAGAGACTAGGAGATAGATATATAGATGTATAGTGAGATAGAGAGAGACTAGGAGATAGATATATAGATGTATAGTGAGAGAGAGACCAGGAGATAGATATATAGATGGAGAGTGAGAGAGAGAGAGAGACGATGAGATAGATATATAGATGGACAGTGAGAGAAAGAGACCAGGAGATAGATATATAGATGGACAGTGAGAGAGAGAGAGAGAGAGAGAGACGAGGAGGTAGATATATAGATGTACAGTGAGAGAGAGAGACGAGGAGATAGATATATAGATGCACAGTGAGAGAGAGAGACCAGGAGATAGATATATATATGTATAGTGAGAGAGAGACCAGGAGATAGATTATAGATGTACAGTGAGAGAGAGAGAGACCAGGAGATAGATATATAGATGGACAGTGAGTGAGAGAAAAACGAGGAGATAGATATATAGATGGACAGTGAGAGAGAGACCAGGAGATAGATATATAGATGGAGATTGAGAGAGAGAGACTATTATTTGTTGAGTAAAACTTGCCAAAATTTACTGCTGATTCATGGTAGTAGTAGGCTCTTGTCATAATACCACCCCACTCCTCACTGATTAACCTCAGTGTCACGTGATTGATTCTTTAGAATCTGCCACTGACCAGAAGCAGTGAATTTTTTCAGTGCTTTGGAATTTAGTCCCCGCTAGTTTTATTCCATCCACTGAATTATTATTTTTATATGGGTTCCTAGTGTCGGCGCATTGCCTGGGAACTTAGCTGAGAATAGATTCCCTGATGACGTAAGGAATTCTCTATAGTTATATTACGTAACTATATTTATCCCCTTACAGAAACTAATTAGTTGGAGTGAACATTTTAGTAAGTTAATTTTTAATTTTTAAAATTTTCTTATTTTACGTCTTTCATATAATTGTTCTGCATCCCCCTGCATAGAACCACATAGGTACTAAGACATGACATATATATTTGCTAGCATGGGTGTACATCTGTACACATATGTTGGTAGATGTACTAATTCTCTATATATAAAGATATATATATATGCGTATCAGTGTTTATACACATGTGTATTTAATATATATATATATATATATATATATATATATATATATATATATATAGAGAGAGAGAGAGAGAGAGAGAGAGAGTGAGAGAGAGAGAGAGAATTACATTTATACACACACATATACATATATGCGCGTATATCTATCTGTCTATCATTCTCTCTCTCTCTCTCTCTATATATATATATATATATATATATGTATATATATATATAGAGAGAGAGAGAGTGAGAGAATGTTAGGTTCCCGCTTGAGAGTGAGGGCGGGGCACGACGTCGGGTTTAAGCCCTTCATCAGGAGGAAAGTGGGCAAGAAAAGAGTTCCGAGGGTGTGAGAGGGAGTGGTGGAAAAGCATTAAAAGTGGGAGGAAAAAAGGGAGGAAAAAGGTATTTTTAGAGGGTAAAAAAAATTAAAATTAAATGTATACACACACACACACACACACACACACACACACACACATATATATATATATATATATATATATATATATATATATATATATATATATATATATATATCAAGATAAGCAGAACAAGTAAAATTCAACGAATTTTTCAAAATAAATCAAAATTAATTTACAATTAAAATTAATCAAAATTAAAAAATATAATATAAATATTTACTTATTCATTGGATCTTACTGTACAGTTTCACTTTGCAAAACATTAGATATCACATGGATATTAATGGAAAAACAAAGATCATCAGAGAAGCATTTTCCTTTCCTAGGGTTAAAAACCTCAGGAACGATAAAATATGACCTCACTCCAACTAATACAGGTTTGAAAGGTCGTGAAAGTGACCCATAAATACGTTGGTGTAAAGTGAAGGCGGGAAATCGTAGACTTGTTGTCTATGTTCGCCACCCCCCCAAAAAAATTAGCAGCTAGATAGAACGACAGAATTTTTTCTCTACATAACGGACAATAATGAATAAAGTTAATATATCTGAGGGTACAATGTACCCCCAGAAATACATAGGTTGTCTATGATTCAAGGTGGTTCTATGGGAATAATTTGATATTAAGTTCTGGTATACCAAATTATTACCATAGAACCACCTTGAATCATAGACAACCTATGTATTTCTGGGGGTACATTGTACCTTCAGATATATTAACTTTATATATATATATATATATATATATATATATATATATATATATATATATATATATATGTATATTAGAAAATGAGTTTTTTTTTCCAAAATGAAAAAAACGAGATGTCCTACACGAGTGAAAGTATAAGGAAAAAAGATAAAATCGAAAATGCAATAAATATATTTTTTAAAAATATATTTCTTTGGTTCCTTTACCGGTTTCACAGTTCTTATGCTTTTCAAAAGTAGAATTGAGATGGAGGGTTTGTGGCTTTTCCAAAAACCACAAACCCTCCATCTCAATACTACTTTTGAAAAGCATAAGAACTGTGAAACCGGTAAAGGAACCAAATAAATATTCTTAAAAAGACTGCAGGTGCATTTTCGATTTCATCTTTTTTCCTTATATATATATATATATATATATATACACTGTGGCGGGAGAGAGGGGGGGGGGGGGGCAAGCAGGAGAGATTGACAGGGAGAGGTAAGAGATAAATAAGGAGGAAGAATCTAAGAGTAAAGACATTGGCAGGGAACATTCCGAAGTAAAGATAGAGTAGTTGGGAAAGGAATCTCTGTGTGTGAACTAGAGAGGGTGAAATAAGAGAGAGAGGGGGGGGGGGAGATTGTATGTGTGTGAACTAGAGAGGGTGAAATAAGAGAGAGAGGGGGAGAGATTGTATGTGTGTGAACTAGAGAGGGTGAAATAAGCGAGAGAGCGAGAGAGATTGTACGTGTGTGAACGAGAGAGAGGGGGAAATAAGAGAGAGGGAAAGAGATTGTATGTGTGTGAACGAGAGAGGGAGAGATTGTATGTGTGTGAACGAGAGAGGGTGAAATAAGAGAGAGGGAGAGAGATTGTATGTGTGTGAACGAGAGAGGGTGAAATAAGAGATAGAGGGGGAGAGATCGTATGTGTGTGAACTAGAGAGG
>OZ024741.1:14731690-14751690 GCA_964016885.1 Eledone cirrhosa
TGCTATTGTTACTGTTGTTGCTATTGTTATTGTTGCTATTGTCATTGTTGCTATTGTTATTGTTGCTATTGTTACTATTGTTGCTATTGTTACTGTTGTTGTTATTGTTATTGTTGCTATTGTCATTGTTGCTATTGTTACTGTTGTTGCTATTGTTATTGTTGCTATTGTCATTGTTGCTATTGTTATTGTTGCTATTGTTACTGTTGTTACTATTGTTATTGTTACTATTGTTATTGTTGCTATTGTTATTGTTGCTATTGTTATTGTTGTTGCTATTGTTATTGTTGTTGCTATTGTTACTGTTGTTGCTATTGTTATTGTTGCTATTGTTATTGTTGCTATTGTCATTGGTGTTGCTATTGTTATTGTTGCTATTGTTATTGTTGCTATTGTCATTGTTGTTGCTATTGTTATTGTTGCTATTGTTATTATTGCTATTGTTACTGTTGTTGCTATTGTTATTGTTGCTATTGTTATTGTTGATATTGTCATTGTTGCTATTGTTATTGTTGTTGCTATTGTTATTGTTGCTATTGTCATTATTGCTATTGTTACTGTTGTTGCTATTGTTATTGTTGTTGTTATTGTTACTGTTGTTGCTATTGTTATTGTTGATATTGTCATTGTTGCTATTGTTATTGTTGCTATTGTTATTGTTGCTATTGTTATTGTTGCTATTGTCATTGTTGCTATTGTTATTGTTGCTATTGTTATTGTTGCTATTGTTACTGTTGTTGCTATTGTTATTGTTGCTATTGTTATTGTTGTTGTTGCTATTGTTATTGTTGCTATTGTCATTGTTGCTATTGTTATTGTTGCTATTGTTACTGTTGTTGCTATTGTTATTGTTGCTATTGTTATTGTTGCTATTGTCATTGTTGCTATTGTTAGTGTTGTTGCTATTGTTATTGTTACTATTGTTATTGTTGCTATTGTTATTGTTGTTGCTATTGTTATTGTTGGCATTGTTATTGTTGTTGCTATTGTTATTGTTGTTGCTATTGTTATTGTTGCTATTGTTATTGTTGCTATTGTTATTGTTGCTATTGTTATTGTTGTTGCTATTGTTATTGTTGTTATTGTTATTGTTGCTATTGTTATTGTTGTTGCTATTGTTATTGTTGTTATTGTTATTGTTGCTATTGTTATTGTTGCTATTGTCATTGTTGCTATTGTTATTGTTGTCTTTGTCTTGTATTAATTAAATAAATGTAATATTCTGATTGGCCGACTTTCACACTTACCGATTCCGGTTAGTATGATGTGGCCATGCTGGGGCACCACTATCAATATTGTTATGACCATGCTGGGGCACCGTGGTTAATGTTACTACTCTGGCCATGCTGGGGCACCACTATCAATATCGTTATGACCATTATGGGTCACTGTGGTTAATGTTACTACTATGTAAATTAAAAAAAAAGGAACATAAATGTTCTTTTTTATGAATAAGGACCAGTTGAATTTTTTATATTCCCACCAGGCGATACCAGCTCTTTTGAACATTTATACAAGAGCAACTCTGTCTATCCCAAGAGTGCTCTTATCTGGAAGATAGTGGCAATTATATCATTTCAAAGCTTTCCAATTTTCCCTTTAATGAAACGGACAGAATAAATGTTGATATCAACTTGATGTCTCCCTGTTTTGTGAGCTTAGAGACCACGGAAGAGGGTTTTCATGACCACGCGGGAGGGTATATTTATTAATAAATGGTAAAATATATACAACAAATGAGTAATTGAATTGTAGTAGATGGTTTCCAGTCCAGTCAGACTGCAACTACAAATAAAAAAATTGTTAGTTTGCTTTGTAACAATAGCATATCCAAGTTTTCGGATAAATCAACTTACTTTAACTTTGACTCATTTCAATAGGACCCTTGAGCTTCATAGAGTCTAGCTAACTCTTTGACGTGAGGCTGAATTTTCCTAAGATGTAGCCAGAGATCTCCACGTGTAATTACATTGTAGCGGTTGCAAGCCTTACTGTGCAGTCTGGAAACAACATCAAACCTCCTCTCGACTAAGTATGAGCTTGAAAAGGCAGAGCAAATCTCTTAGCCTCTGCATGTAGGTGTGGAAATCAACGCTGAATTTCCTCTTGCATTCCAAAAAAGGGGTTCACCTATTTTGGGAAATCTAATTTTGATCATGTCATCTGCTTGAAGTTCAATGAATTCTTCCTGAAATTTAACGTCCAAATCGCCGATGTTAGCTATGAAAGCATCTGCTATCCACATTGGGATGTCCATCGGCAAAGGGTCGACAAACCGTTCTCTCATGTTGTCTTGTAGCGCACGGAGGTGAGTGGTATAAATTTGGAGTTGGTCATCGCTTACAATGTTTTGAACATTGGCGACACTAGGAAAATTATAGAATTCCCGTCAACAAAGATTCCTTTCGATGACATTCAATTTGGCCAGGAATGTTTTCACAGCATTCCTTGCTTTAAGCAACGTGATCTTCTTCCCCTGCAAAGCCAAAATGACGCTATTGCATTTGTCGAAGATGTTGTACAGTTCTGTGTTGCGTCCTCGCAGAAACTCAATGATAGAGTCGAAGAGTTGAAAGAAGTGAGTAAAGCACTTGCCCTTTGAAAGCCACCTCACTTCATTATGAAGGAGCAACTTGGCGAATTCTTCGTCATTATCTTGGCACAGTTGCTGGAAAATTCGTTCATTGAGGGAATGCAACCCGCTTCTGTGTTTTCTTTCTTTTTTTATTTGTAATATTATTTATACAATAGGGAATAAAATAGATCTACATAGTGTTACCTCGTTACGGTTGAGTCAATAATTTCAGACATGAAATACGTTGTTATCGGTGAAGGAAAGATAAGATTCTAACTGGCTGCGCTCAAAGTGTCCTTGACCCAGATGACTGTGGGTTTTTGCATTTTTAGGATCTCAATTACCGGTTAATGTCTAGACACACCTGCCCACACCTGCGGTCAGACTATAGTTATGCTGTCTGCAAGCTCATTCAAATGCATTCACACTGGCTGTTTCAAAGACATACAAATATGGCTTATAAAACTTACCAAAGTAAAGAGTTTTCCAGCGCCCCCTAGCCCCCCTCCCCTCAAGCTCTAAACGCCCCCCTAACGCGACCTTGGTCCCAAACGACCCCCTGGAGTTCCGAGAACGCCCCCCGAGGGTGCATATGCCCCCCGTTGAGAACCTTTGATCTAAACAATAACATCATTACCTATATATATATATATATATATATATATATATATATAATGAAGGAAGTGTGGTAAGGAACCAGGTGGACCATAACGCACCAGAGTACTCGATACTTTGGGTAGTAGAATGGTTAATAGGAAAAGGTTCAGGACCCCGACGGCAGAGCTCAAGCCGTTTCGACGGGTATTTCTGGACGAGAAATAGCCGCTGAAACGGCTTGAGCTCTGCTCACAAACAGTCATGACCGGCGCGGGCCGGTGTTTGGATTATGTCGATCGATTGGTTATTGATTAGGCGATACCCGCTGATGAAGCAGCATAAGCCGATTGTGTATTGTTGCATAATATATGCAGACAGATGGTGCAGTGCACCTTACTGCTGCATTAGTGCTGCAGAAACTCGAGTCCGGGAACATTATAGGCACCCGATTTACGTGTGCTGTGTTGAGGCAAATAACTATGTGTATACTCTGGTAATGTATCTTACATTGCCCATTGAGTGCGCTGAGATACAACTGGTACTGGCATTGATAAATATGCTGTGTCCGTCAACCCTTATTATATATATATATATATATATATATATATATATATATATATATATACGATACATTTAAATACAAGGTAAAGGGGATGGGAACATTTGACGGTAGCATCAGAGAGAATCGAACCCCGAACCTACAATATACTGGCTGACCACACAAGACTACTATGCTAAGACAAACCAACAGATTTTGACATCAAATGGGAATATTTTACTGGATTAAACCGAAATATTCTTCATACTGGAATGTCCCATAACAATTGACTGATCGGGTTCAATCATATAACAACAAGTCGATAAATCAGTACAATACTGACAAAAATAGGTGATTCGTTCGATTCCCGTAATCGATACAACCAATTTGTTTTTATATCTTGTTTAACTTACATTTAAATGAATCATTTATGTTTAAGTTCATAACAACATTCTTAACCGTTACACACACACACACATACCCCTCCCCCCACACACACACACACTCTCACCTCTCCCTCTCTATCTCTCTTTCTCTCTCTCTCTCTCTCTCTATATATATATATATATATATATATATATATATAGAGAGAGAGAGAGAGAGAGAGAGAAGATGAGTTGGAAGTAGCACGGAAAATATATTTTAGGGTCTGTTTTTCTTTTTTTATCCTTTCTTTGATTCGTCAAAGTGACATTATTGAAAATATGACATTATTGAAAACATGAGAGGGACAATTCCTTTAAAAAAAGTTATATAATGTATATAAAGTATATAAAAGAATTCTCCCTCATTTTTTCAATAATGTCATCTTTTCAACAATGTCATTTTGACGAATCAAAGAAAGGATAAAAAAAGAAAAACAGACCCTGAAATATATTTTCCGTGCTATTTCCAACTTCACCTTCTCTCTCTATCCACTGGTTTGTATAGAACCTTACTTCCCTTTTCTAATATATATATATATATATATATATATATATATATATATATATATATATATATATATATAATGTATAATAAACAATACAATATAATTACTTCATTACCAGAGGTTTCCGGAATAAGACGAATGCAAGAAACGTCCTCATTCGTTCGTCAGACAATGCAATTTAAACCATAGTGAAATATTTGAAAAATCTCCTCAGCGGAAACTTCAATACCTACTATATATATATATATATATATATATATATATATATATATATGTGTGTGTGTGTGTGTGTGTGTGCAATGGTTTTTATCTCAAGGAAAAGGCCATTGTTTCACTTTAAAATATAGAGCCCGAGGAGCTAATTTCTATCGAAAAGTCATCTTTTTCTGATTTCCCAATTTATCAGCAGAAATCTATAACTTCACCTCTCTATTCACTAATGGTACATTTAAGTAATTAAAAATAGTTAGATAGTCTTATATTTCGCTCAGATAATGATCTACTGCCCTCCTGGGGCTTATATTTAATTTACTTTCTTATACTATGTTATTTTTATAATTAGTTTTGTGAATTCATTAATGGTATTCCAAGGAGACAATGGTAACAGAGTAATTTCCCCTTGTTGCCTTTATTGTTTCCATGTCATAGTCGGGTCTTAATGATCCACCAGGCGCTATTCTATCGATTTAAGTCTAAATTACATCAGTGCTAGATTGTGTTGATTATATTTCCATGATATAGGGGCGGTAGATTGGCAGTATCGGTAGAGGGTCGGACGCCATGCTTCGATGCATAGAGTTACGGCCCTTGCCAATCTGAGTTCAAATCCCGCCGAGGTTAACTTTGCCTTTCATCCTTACGGGGTCGATAAAATAAAGTACCAGTAATGCACTGGGTAATTGCTGGCCTTGTGCCTAAAGTAGAAACAATCATATTTCCATGAGAATATCTAATCATGAGGCCTAGAGTTATTAGTGGAAAAGTTAATTTAACTTAACTTAATACTGTTTAATATATCTAATAATAATAATTTGGATAAAACTTGTCGTAGATTGAAACAAAAAATTAATTACAATCCTTGTAACATAAAACAAACATGAAATGAAGAAATGATAAGAATAACTTAAGAGAAGATGGAGGTGGAGGGAAGAATGTTAAAATTACAAGAATTATAAAATCATGAAATCAGCTAAAAATAATATTAATATTGTATTAAAACAAATTTAAAATTTAATGTAAAGTCAAGTAAAAAAAATTAATAACCATAGTATACTTAAAATACGAAATTAAAACATATAAGAGGAAAAGTTAAAGTTATGAGTTATGATCATATATCAATGTTATTAAATATAGCCAAGGCGGGTAAATTCTTGGGGGAAAAGTATATCTAAAATATATATAAATGAATATATAAGTAAATGAAACTTTCAAGGTTAACAAAGGTCAGAATAATACATATTAAACTCATTTATACATATTAAGGATGTAATTGACAAAGATGAGTTAAGGTTATAACATATAATAAAATGTATTAATGAAGGTAAGATAACGTGGAAAGATAGTTTCTGGTGTTTACCAAACAGAAATCAATGTTAAACAGGTGAGAAGATTGAAGGAGTGGTTATAAAGAAGATATGTTATTTTAGTTTGGCTGTCAATCTAGCATAGGTTTAGTAATTGTTCGAATAATATTGCTTGGGGTCATACCATTGGATCTTAAAGGTTAGGGTCATACCATTGTATTATAATGGTTAGGGTCATACCATTGGATCTTAAAGGTTAGGGTCATACCATTGGATCGTAATTATTAGGGTCAAACCATTGGATCTTAATGGTTAGGGTCATACCATTGGATCTTAAAGGTTAGAGTCATACCATTGGATCTTAAAGGTTAGGGTCATGCCATTGTATTATAATGGTTAGGGTCATACCATTGGATCTCAAAGGTTAGGGTCATGCCATTGTATTATAATGGTTAGGGTCATACCATTGGATCTTAAAGATTAGGGTCATACCATTGGATCTTAATGGTTAGGGTCATACCATTGGATCTTAATGGTTAGGGTCATACCATTGGATCGTAATGGTTAGGGTCATCCCATTGCCTGATAATGGTTAGGGTCATACTGATACTTCTCAGGGCATAATCACTTTAAAAACCTTGTAAAGACATTTAGTGTTGTTTGTGTCCTTGTGACATCATTTGTGTGACAATTGTAAACTCTGTTGTATTATCTAATGTGTCAGGTGTCAGGTTGACACTGGGTATGGTTTGGGGAAGAGGAAGACTTCAAAGGAAGTTTCAAATAATAATGGTTTCTGATTCAGGCCCAAAGCCAGCAATTTGAAAGGAAGCGGGAAATTCAATTAAATCGACCCCAGTGCATTACTGGTGCTTTATTTTATCGACCCCATAAGGATGAAGGGCAAAGCTAACCTCGGCGGGATTTGAACTCAGAAGTTAAAGGGCCGTAACTCTATGCCCCTAAACATATTGTCCGACGCACTCTCCATACTATCAATAAATAATAATAATAATGGTTTCTATATTTCATACAAGGCTAGCAATTTCAAGAGGAGGAAAAAGTCGATTAAATCACCCCAGTGTGTTACTGGTACTTTATTTTATGGACCCCATAAGGATGAAGGTAAAGCTCACCTCGGCTGGATTTGAACTCAGAAGTTAAAGGGGTGTAACTCTATGCTGCAAAGCATATTGTCTGATGCTCTGCCGATTACTGTTAAATAATAATAATAATAAACTGAATAGTAAATAACAACAACACTCATTTTCAAATTAGTTTTAACGCATTTATTTATTTGCTGTAGTTATAGTTTACTGTTGTGTAGTTGTAGTTATTATTGTTTAGCCCTAGGTCAGTTCGCATTGAGCAGACCTAAAACGCTTTCCAGCCGTGACCATCACATTTTTTTTATTATATATACTGCGTGTCTAGAATCACATTATTGAATGTGTCCTTACATTTTAAAGACAGTAGGATGTGATTTTGAGAGATATTTTGGCTGCTATTTCTAGCAGTTTAGCTAATCATTTAGAGGCTCTATTTGTTGGTATTGGTATTAATGTTATTGTTGTTTAGCCTCAGGTCAGACCTGGTTGAGTAGACCTATGATCAGAATTCCTTCTGTCCTTGACCATCACGTCCTTTTGTATGTCATTGTCCAATATGTCCTTCCTTTGTTAAGACAGTAGTGTGCAATTTAAGGGAAATTTGGCTGCTATTTCTAGCTACCACTCAGAGACTCTCTTGTTGGTTCTCTTGTTGCTGTTGTTTGTATAGTGATGATGTTAGTGATACTGATAATGATTGTAGTCTTTGTGTTGATGATGTTGATGATGTTTTGTGTTGTTTAACCCCAGGTCAGCGCCGATCAAGCAACCCTATGATAAAAGCCGTTCCAGTTATGACCCACACAGTTATTCTGTATCTCAAGTATTCCAGTGTTTGACGAGTCATTCCGCTTTTTTTTTTTGTTTTTATAAGAATCTAGGTTACAATTTGAGGGCCATTTGCCTGCTTTTTCTAACGGATCAATTGATCACATTTGGTGTTGGTTTGGTTGTTGGTGTTGTTGGTGGTGATGATGGTGGTAACCATGATTTTGTGGCTATAGGAAAACACTCCTGAATTTTGTTTCTTTGTCAATGAAGTTTATGGAGAGAGATTTATAAAGGGATTTGTGAAGGGAGTTTTGTTGAGTAGGGTTTATAGGAAGGAAATTGTCGGGAGGGTTTTTGTAGAGAAGGTTTTTGTAGGGTGGCATTTATAGAAACAAGTTCTTAAATTGGAAATTGTAGAGTGAGATTTATAAAGAGTCGTTTATAGAACAGGCTATGAAGCGCTGTGAGGTGTCTGTAAAGGAAGAACTTTCTTTGGAACAGAACAGAGCTTATGTGGAGGAGATGCGACTTTGTGATTTTACTGTGAAATCTGGATGTTCTAATGTTTGTAGATATTAATAAGCCCCGATTTGAATCTATAAAGTAATGCTAGTGATGGTGGCTGTGTTTGAGGCCAGCGACCACATGGACTTGTACACACATCATAGAGCAGCTTTTACTTCTCCATCCATAATCCCTTAAAATATTACCTAGGGGTAAACTATGGTTAATCACCAGCATCACCATCAGCAGTTTTCTTAACCAACCCCATCTCCATCATCGTCACCATCATCATCATCATCATCATTATCATCATCGTCATCACCACCATCAAATTCATCGCGATCATCATCATCATCATTATCACCACCACCAACATCATCCTAATCATCAGCATTATTATCATGCTCATTGCCACAATAATCACTATCATCATCATCATCATCATCATTATTTCTTTCATATAATAATAATATAATAATAATATTAATTATAATTATTGTTTTTGAGTGTTTTTTTCGTGTGTTTAATAATTATATACATACACACAAATATGCACATATATATATATATATATATATATATATATATATATAGGAATATATATATAGGAATATATATATATATATATATATATATATATATATATATATATATATATATATATATGTACATATGCATATATACATATATATATATGCAAATATACATATATATATGCGCATGCATATATTTATATATATGTGTAAATATATAGATATACATATACACATATATATTTATATATATATACATATACATGCTTATATATGTATATATATGTACATATATATATACATATATATATACACAAACACACACACAAATGTATATACATACATATATATAAGTTTATATATATGTTTATATATATATATATATATATATAATATATATATATATATATATATATATATATATATATATATATATATATATATATATATATATATATATATATATATATATACATATATACATATATACATATATACATATTATTTTGTATTGTGATGAAAGGTATCCTTTTAAAATCATATCAAATAGTTCATCATCCAGAATGATCAAGAGCCAAGCCGTGACTTCTGGCTATATCAGAACTATCGTCTTCCAAGTCTGAAGTGCCTTCCAGTTCCTCAGCTTGTTCTTGTTTCTTTTTAGCTGATGCCATTTCTGCCGCGTGCCGCTTGCGCCATTTCGTGCGACGATTTTGGAACCAAACCTATAAACAAGAAAACAGGAAAAAGAAACTATTAGAGTTATGTGTAAAGAAGTGTTGTGTGAATGATATGGTAGGAAGAATTATACAGTTCTAAGAACACTTATAGTCATCTTGGCTTGTGTATGCTTGTATGTATTTACATTATAATCACACTAGCCGAATTACCCGCGCCTTGCTGCGTTTCACACATGTTTTCTTTTGTAAGAAAATGATGATTGCTTTTAAATCAGTGATAACATTTATGGAGAAAAACTCAATGTAAAATGTAATGCATGAAAAATTGGAAGACATTATTTTTTGTAATATATCAAATCAAAATTACATTATTAAATCTTATTCTTATTTTTCAAAATTCAAAACTTTTGTGAATAGGCATCATATCTTGTCATTTACCTATGGTTTAAATTTCATATAAATCGAAGGGAAAACATTTTCAGCGGCGGTTTGTGCTCCCGGGGAACCCTAATAGGGGGTTTAACCCACCTTAGGGTATATGAAATTTGCTGAAAGTTTGTGAATAATCATCATATCTTGTCTTTTACCTATGGTTTAAATTTCATATAAATCGAAGGGAAAACATTTTCAGTGGGAGTTTTCAGCGGGAGTTTGTGCCCCCGGGGAACCCTTTGATTGAAATGAAATATACTTATCCAAGTACCCTGGGCAATGTAGTTTCAGAATATATATGGTTATGGGGGGGGGGGGGTCTATTTCCAAAACTATAGGAGGAGTTCGTGAACAAACAAACAGACAGGAATACAACTTATATATATAGACATGTGATTGAAATAACAGGAAAAGAGCTTAAGGTTTCGGACACTAGTCCCTCATCAGAAGATATAATTAGAAATATAAGATAAAATAGAAAGATAAAGGGTGAGAAGAGGAAGAAACGGATACACACACACACATATATATATATATATATATATTCACACACACACATATATGTATATATATATATATGTGTGTGTGTGTGTGTGTGTATGTGTGTGTACGTAAGTGTATGATCTTTTCGTTTTACTTAAAAAAATATTTTTCTACCAATAGAGGGAGCCAGTTTCTACCACAGAAATAAGACACTTTCATTGGAATTTAGACATCAAATAGGTAAATATATATATATATATATACATGTATATTTATGTTGTGTGTGTGTGTGTGTGTGTTTTGCTTGTGTGCAGGTATGGATGTTATTGTAAGGGTGGATCTGTATGTGTTGAGTTATATGTTAACACGTGCATATATTTCTTTAGCTATACAGGTGTACATGCAGTTATAACTTGAATTTCTGAAATGTTTTACATATTCTTACAGTTCCATTAATGGATTGTATTTGCACCTTCCTATCTCTGCCGACGGGTTCTGGTTCTATGAAACCTATCTTCTCAAAGTTTGTATTGAGGCAGTTACTAACATATCCCAGCGCCCCAATAAATACAGGTATAAATCTGAAGGTGTAATCAGGGTGGAGTATCTGCAAATTTCTCATTAGTTCTACATAGATATTCTCCTTTTCGCTAATCTTTGATATTATATTGACATCTGCTGGGCAGCTAACTTCCACTACTGTGCATGCTTTCTTCTCCCTGTCCCATATCATAATATCTGGTCTGTTATGCCTGCATTTTATTGGGGTTTTTACTGGAACATTCCACCAGTACTCTTTCATATTATGTATGTACATGTCTTCCACATCTCTGTAAATATTTATAAGTTTATTATTTTGTATAAAACTAATAATATATGTCTTCATTGTACTGTGTCGTTTGCTTTGTTATTTCTATTTGCCTTCTGCATATATATATATATATATATATATATATTAAGTCCATAGAATCATTAGATAAAATATATACAGTATTTCTTATATATATATATATATATATGTAGGAGGTGAGTTTTATTGTAGTACAATAAAGCAATGCAGACATCGGATAAGAAGCACTCTACAGTTTGTAGGACTGGAGTATACATAATATAAGATCAAAAGATGGTTAAAGGAGTTCCATGTATTTTATTATGCGCATTTCAATACTTGTTTACTCATTACCCTCTTTCTATCTTCACCTTGTAAAATCCTTCATAACATATACATTTGTTTTTTTGACGTTAGAATATTCATCCGCAATTATTATTATTTTTTCTCTCTATCATAAAACTTTTTAATCTCAATTTCATCCTTAATTTATTATTTTTTCTCCCCATCAACGAACTCATTCTTAATACATATTAACTCTTTATTCGCACATATTATCAATTCCTTCAATATACAAACTTTAACTTCACATTATTTTTCTCAAATCCTTCTACACACAAACCTTAATAATTTTTTCTCTTCGTTAATTTTGAAACTGCCACAATACTTATCAACATACACATTTTTTTGACGTTAGAATATTCATCCACAATTATTATTTTTTCTCTCTATCTTCATACATAAATTCCCTTCGTTAATTTTCAAATTCTTTTAATTTATACATTATCTTCCAACGGTTCTCAACCTCTCTATGAAAAACAATATATCTTTTCTCAGTTATAAAAACTATCTCTTTCTCTCTATCACCCATCTCTCCCTCTCCACCTTCACTCTCATCTCCTCCCCCTTTTTTCATCCTTTCCACCCACCCCCCTCCCTAAATAAAATATTTTTTCCTCGTACATATCTTCCCATCGTTAATTTTCAAATTCTTTTAATTTATACATTATCTTCCAACGGTTTTCAACCTCTCTATGTAAAACAATATATCTTCCCTCAGTTATAAAAACTATCTCTTTCTCTCTATCACCCATCTCTCCCTCTCATCTCCTCCCCTTTTTCATCCTTTCCACCCCCCCTCTCTAAATAAAATATTTTTCCCAATATCACACATCAATCTAAAACCACTTTTCATATGTTGATTTAAAACTGCACTATCAACAAGTGTTTTTTAGCCTTCATATCATGTTCGCCTGTTTTATCTGATGAAAACACAAATATTATTGCATGATGATGTTTGTTTTTGAAATGCGCATAATAAAATATATGGAACTCCTTTAACAATCTTTTGATCTTATATTATATAAATATATATATATATATTTACTTATTTTTACAGTTCCATGAATGGATTGTAGCTGCACATATGTATGTCTGTTTGCATGTATGTATGTACGTGTATATGTGTGTATTTACATACATTCACATACACATATGTATATATGTACATCTCTCTCTCTCTCTCTATATATATATATATATATGTGTGTGTGTATGTGTGTGTTTGTGTGTGTTTAAAGAGAGAGAGAAAGAAAGAGAGAGAGACAGAGATAGCCTGCGAGAGAATAATAGCATCATCTATCGATAAATAGATTTCTAGTGATCAATAGATATATCAATAGGGACATATAATACACTGTTCGAGAATACCATGTACACCACGTGATACAGTAGATGTATATGTATGATTCGTATAGTGTATATATATATATATATCGTATAATGTGTATATATATCGTATAATGTATATATATATCGTATAATGTATATATATATATATCGTATAATGTATATATATATCGTATAATGTGTATATATATCGTATAATGTGTATATATATCGTATAATGTGTATATATATCGTATAATGTATATATATCGTATAATGTATATATATATATATATATATATATATATATATATATATATATATAACAACTAGAAATTGATTAACATATAAATAAACATATGAAACAATCACAGGGGATAATTTTTACAAGTGTGTAAGCACACATAGCTAGGTAGGTAACTAAATAAAGTTAACTAGAACTTCAAAAATAGATACCTTATAATATGATTAATCTTCCCTGTATATATTCCATTAAAGAAATATATTTCACCAATTAATCGAATGGTAAACCACGGAGGCCGATACTTGGATTTTCAACAAGGAAGAAGTCCAGCGATCTGTGTTTTTGATTTAGATTAAATTCATTTGATTTATCTTAATTTTGTGTGTATATATATATATATATATATATATATATATATATATATATATATCGTATAATGTATATATATATATATATATATATATATATATATATATCGTATAATGTATATATATATATATATATATATATATATATATATATCGTATAATGTATATATATATATATATATATATATATATATATATATATATATATATATATATATATATATATATATATATATCGTATAATGCATATATATATATCGTATAATGTATATACATGTCGTATAATGTGTATATATATCGTATAATGTGTATATATATCGTATAATGTATATACGGAAATATGTGCACACGCACACACACTAATATATAAATCTGCATGTGTATGTGTGAGTAGGTTGGTGATGTGTTTGTGTGTGTAGGTTGGTGATGTGTATGTGTGTGGGGGTTGGGGATGTGTATGTGTGTATAGGTTGGTGATGTGTATGTGTACCTGTGTGTTTATGCGTCTGTGTATGTGTGTGTGTGGGGGGGGGGTTGAATCTGACGTCCAAATATTGAATGTGGTAATTTATATACACGTTTACGCAGTCGAGTTTATTTGATGTGTGTATGTGCGTGTGTGTTTGTGTTTGTATATATATACCTCATATATGTTTAGATGTATATATCATATCTATATCTATCTATCTATATATATATATGTGTGTGTATATATATATATATATATATATAAATTAAAACGTGAAGGTGAAAATACACAGAAGTATATTTAAAGATTATTTTTTCTTTAATCCGACATTTTTATAATTGTTGCATTAAATATAACTGGTTTCGATTGGTTGAACAATTTTATCAAATACTAGCAGTAAAGCCCGGCGTTGCTCGGGGTCGCTCAGTAGCTGTGTTAAAGTTACAATGTTAAGTTTCTTTCTTGGCTTAAAAACTGTAGTGTCTACTGAGCAGACTTGCATGTGGTGTTTTTGATTAATATTCCCTCAACCAACAATATGCCTTATGAAGTTAAGAAAACATAACGATAACCCGAATGTGATAACAAAAGAGGATGCTGGGGATAGAAACTGCACTGGTTATTTATTAGCAAAGATCGAAAATGTAAACACTGCAACGCAGAGAAAAACATTAGCGTAACCAAATTATCAGTTATGTCTGTCTGCACGCCTATATCACCTCTCTGCACGACTGTCTGTCTGCACGCCTATATCACCTCTCTGCACGACTGTCTGTCTGCACGCCTATATCACCTCTCTGCACGACTGTCTGTCTGCACGCCTATATCACCTCTCTGCACGACTGTCTGTCTGCACGCCTATATCACCTCTCTGCACGACTGTCTGTCTGCACGCCTATATCACCTCTCTGCACGACTGTCTGTCTGCACGCCTAACGACGAAATATTTGCTTGTTTTACGTAGTCTTTAAATAGACTTGTTTTCAAGTAAAAATATTGTTTTAAAATGCTTTTAAATGGAAATGAAGCAAAACGGAAGCTTAGTGTTCGAACTGATGAATTTTGCAGGTCAATATTTTGCTGGCTCGACAACTGTTCGTGTATTGTGTTAATGTCATTTTAAACGCTGAGAAAGCCAGCGTAATTTTTTACGTAAGACGCTCAATGTAAACAGAACAAAGGGAAATAACTGATAACTTACGCTCAAAAATCGATACATTATATTCGATTTCGTCACATAGGGTGGGTCAATTTGAAATATTTTTTTTCCGATGTCTTCGCTAGGGCTGAATGTACAAGTATAGCAATTTCGGTGCAATTCCGTGAGAGATTCTAAGAGGAGATGTGTGCCAAAAATCGATAGACAGACAGACAACCACAGTTTTATATATATAGATTAGATGTTAAATATTGAATATCTAAAAAATGTTTTTACATGTATTCTGTGAGCGGTTCGAATATATATATATATATATATATATATATATATATATATATATATATATATATATATATATATATATATATATATATATAGAGAGAGAGAGAGAGAGAGAGAGAGAGAGAGATTTACATATACATAAACTAGACAGAGCCATAGATATATATATGTGTGTTTTTGGCATCCATTCACGGTGTGGCTCAATGACGAATTAATTAATTAAATAATCAACAATCAGAGCAATATACAAGAAAGTACGTCCATAGAATCATTTGATAAAATATATAGAGTATTTCTTCTCCCAATCAGCATAATCAACCACATAAAAAATCAATTAAACAAGGCTATAAGATTAAAAGGCACCCATGAAGAAACAATAGATAAATAAACGATAGCTATTTATCCGCGATCAACAGCCACAGAATACTTACCCAGTATTTCTAATAGCCCGTTGAAATCGATTAGATATATCGCCAACCATACACAATTAGGTACAAAATCAAAGTTAGAAGAAAAAAATGTACATAAGCATACCCAAATTATTACTCTACCCCATGACGTTTCATTCGCTTTTTGGAAATATCCGATCAAAGATAAATTCACAAGTTTCGAAATCATCAGGAAATAAACTCAATTGGACAAAGATTTTTCTTAAATGATCCCCGCCAGAAACTAATTCAAAATGGCTAAGAACTGTGACGTGGCTAGTGGCCAAGTCAGAAAATTTGTGATTGGTGCTTTACGGCGAGTGGGCTGGTTGCTAGAAAGCGCAGCCGAATACTGCCTAAATTGTTTCTCAATCATATGGGAGATTATCAAATATATAGATTTACATATACATAAACTAGACAGAGCCATATATATATATATATATATACATATATATATATATATATATATATATATATATATATGTGTGTGTGTATGTGTGTTTTTGGCATCCATTCACGGTGTGGCTGAATGACGAATTAATTAATTAAATAATCAACAATCAGAGCAATATACAAGAAATACTGGGTAAATATTCTGTGGCTGTTGATCGCGGATAAATAGCTATCGTTTATTTATCTATTGTTTCTTCATAGGTGCCTTTTAATCTTATAGCCTTGTTTAATTGATTTTTTGTGTGGTTGATTATGCTGATCGGGAGAAGAAATACTCTATATATTTTATCAAATGATTCTATGGACGTACTTTCATGTTATATATATGTATGTATATACGTGTTTGGTGATAGAAATTAATCCGTTTCCTGATTCAATACTTCGATCTCAATGAGCCAGTTTTTATTGAGCCTCAGTTTACAATAAAAGATCCTTGCCCGAGGGGCTATAGACAGGACCCGGCCGTAAAGAGCCATGTGATGAGTACACAAACATTTCATCGCTTATGGCATCTTCATGTTCGCTGTAGACCACGTGGTGCGGTCCACATATAGAAAGTGTGTGTATGGGGGGGGGGGGGGGGCTGTGTGTGAATGTGTGTGAGTGCTCTGTGTGTGTGTATGTGTGTATGTGTGTATGTGTGTGCTCTGTGTGTGTGTGTGTGCTGTGTGTGTTATGTGTGTGTGTGCTCTGTGTGTGTGTGTGTGAGTGCTATGTGTGTGTACGTGTGTGTATGTGTGTGTGTATGTTTGTGTGTGTGCGTGTGTTTGTATGTGTGTGGGTGTGTTTGTATGTGTGTGTGTTTGTATGTATATGTGTGTGTGTGTGTGTATATGTGTGTGTGTATATATGTGTGTGTGTATGTGTGTGTGTGTGTGTGTTTGTATGTGTGTGTGTGTGTTTGAGTGTGTGTGTGTGTGTGTATGTCAGTGACCGTGCGACTGTAGAACAATTAAATTTAGCCTCATGCAATCGGACATATATTTAAGTATTCACATTCGTATATATATGTATGTATGTATGTATGTATGTATGTATGTATGTATGTATGTATGTATGTATGTATGTATATGTATGTATATATATGTATATATGTATGTATATATATATATATATATGTATCTATGTATGTATGTATGTATGTATGTATATATATGTGTGTATGTATGTATGTATGTATATATATATATATATGTATGTATTTATATGTATGTTAATGACATCACTGACATCATCAAACACAGCAACATTAAAATTTTCGCTGATGATTCCAAGCTCCAAAAGGTCATCAATGGCGTGGATGACCGGATAAGCCTTCAGTCAGACCTACTGGCTGTTACCCAATGGGCAGAAAAGAACAACATGTTACTGAACGAAGACAAATTCGAACTGATCCACTTTGGAAAAGAGGATGCTCTGAAACTCCCGTACTCCCTTCCCTCCGGGGAAACTCTCGTGGCATCTAACAACATCAGAGACTTGGGAGTAACCGTGGACAGCAACATAAGCTGGACCACGCATATAAGCAGCAAAGTTGACATGGCCCGCAGAATGTGTTCCTGGATCCTCAGAACCTTCCAGTCGAGAGATTCCCGCACCATTATCCTTCTCTTCTCTACTTTCGCCCGACCACACCTTGAATACTGTTGTCCACTGTGGTCTCCCCACACGAAACAAAGTATCATGAAACTTGAAGCTCCTCAAAGGGCAATCACGAAAAAGATAGATGGCATGTCAGACCTTGACTACTGGGGTCGATTAGAAAACCTGAAACTTTACTCACTCCAACGTCGCCGTGAGCGTTATATTATCTGCATGATGTGGAAAATGTTCCATCATCACTGCCCAAATGATGTTGGCATCGCCTTCAAGATACACCCAAGGCTTGGGCCCCGTGCTATCCGTCCCATTCAAAAATCTAAATCGCAACTCATAACAACAATACGGCACAATTATTTCACCTCAATCGGCCCTGCTCTCTTCAACATCACACCAGGACACGTCAAAACAGAAACTGACCACACAAAATTCAAGAAGTCTTTGGACAAATTCCTCCAAGTAATCCCGGACAAACCACCCACACCCGGATATGTCTCCGCAAACAGTAATTCTCTTCTCGAATGGGCCATGGTGCCCAAATCCTGAATTGAAAGACTTCGCCAGGTGGTGCTATTAAGTTAGACATGGCCTGGGCCAATACTGGCCAAAACATTTCAAAGTTATTCAAAGTTTATGTATGTATGTATGTATGTATGTATGTATGTATGTATGTATGTATGTATGTATGTATGTATGTATGTATGTATGTATGTGTGTATGTATGTATGTATATATATGTATGTATGTATGTATATATATATATATATATATGTATGTATGTATATGTATGTATGTATGTATGTATGTATGTATGTATGTATGTGTGTATGTATGTATATATAAGTATGTATGTATGTATATATATACATGTGGCCGGTGCTCTGGTGCAATAAGTAGCAGCAAGTGCCCACAAAATACTAGCTCTTTCAACTGCGCAGAAGGTTCTATAGAAATAGGGGACAGCTTCCGTTACCTGGGTGACAAAATCAGCAGTGGGGGAGGGTGCTCCGAAAGTACAGTAGCTAGAGTCAGAACTGGTTGGAAAAAGTTCAGAGAGCTTATACCACTATTAGCCGCTAAAGGGTTCTCCCTAAAAGTGAAAGGCAGGTTGTATGATGCCTGCATACGAACAGCAATGTTGCATGGCAGTGAGACCTGGGCATTGTGTGCAGAGGATATACGCAGACTAGAGAGGAACGAAGCTTGCATGCTCCGCTGGATGTGTAATAGTAATATACGCGAACGGCAAAGCATAAACGAACTAAGGAAAAAATTAGAAATAAGAGGGATCAGATGTTGTTTACTCGAGAGAAGGCTACGTTGGTATGGTCACGTGATGTGCATGAAAGACGACAGCCGTATAACAAAGTGCCGGGCAATAAAGATAGATGGTAGCCACGGAGTAGGCAGACCCAGAAAAACCTGGGACGAGCTGATAAATTCCGACCTCACACACTTACACCTCTCCAAGACAATGTCACTGGACCGAGACCTTTGGCGGTACTCAGTAACAGAGAAGACCCGCGTTACCTAAATACAAAGTAAAATCTACTACAGTCAGTAGGCATCTCTAACAAAATACACCCCCGTCCCACCACCCCCACCCCATCCACACCGCCCCTTTCAATGTAAATTTATGTTGGTGCCACAAAATCCAGGCCGAAACAAATGAGATCGTGTAGGTGTCACGAAAAAAAAAAACACACAGTCCACGCTGTAATGTGACCGTGTAGGCAACACGGTAAAAACCTCCCAGTCCCACACTGTAAATGTGGTTGGTGTTAGGAAGGGCATCCAGCTGTAGAAAACCTGCCAGACAGTC
>OZ024741.1:14756690-14764190 GCA_964016885.1 Eledone cirrhosa
TTAATTTGTTGGGATTCAACAAGCTTAACATTTTTTATAACTTATATAAAGCACTCAACAATGTAGTGGAGTAAATATACAATATATTAACAAATGGAAACTATATTTATAAAACCATATTTATTTTATTATACATATTTCAAGGGCCACCAAGGCAAATTATGGTGCGCTTTTCTCAGATAAAATACAATACAGATTTGTTTTATAAATAAATATTGACATAGCCTGAAAAAAGACAACCTTAACGGTTGGAGCTTCAACCAAATATATATATATTTGATTAACCAACTTTTCTTTACTTATATATATATATATATTATTCAATTAAAGGAAAGTTGGTTATCAAATAATCTGCCGACTTTAGATGAGGAGAACACGTCAATTAGTTATTATGCAATCACTTTGACGTCTTCGAAATACGTATAACAGGGTTATACCATAAATAGAAGATGTACATTTAAAACTATCTCTGTTCTTAATAATAATAATAATAATAATAATAATAATAATAATAATAATAATATATATATATATATATATATATATATATATATATATATATATATATATATATATATATATATACACACACATATATATACATATATATATATAAATAGATATACACATAAGTTATATGTGTATATTTGCATTTATTTACAACACTATTTAACACAGCTTCCCATACACACACGCACACACACACTCACAAACAAACCCACACATCAACACACACACACACACACGATATGCTGTTCCAAATTTTACTGTCAGTTTATTGCCGTTTGTTACATGTATGAATGGCTAATAAACACTTGCACACGTTAATACGTCACATGTGCTCTCGTCGTACACACCACACACACAGCTGCACACTGGTCGCTACACACACACACACACACAGCTGCACACTGGTCGCTACACACACACACACACACACAGCTGCACACTGGTCGCTACACACACACACACACAGCTGCACACTGGTCGCTACACACACAAACACACACACAGCTGCACACTGGTCGCTACACACACACACACACAGCTGCACACTGGTCGCTACACACACACACACACACACAGCTGCACACTGGTCGCTACACACACACACACACAGCTGCTCACTGGTTGCTACACACACACACACACATCTGCTCACTGGTCGCTACACACACACACACACACACACAGCTGCTCACTGGTTGCTACACACACACACACACTCTCATCCTCCCATACACACACACATCTACTCACCGGCGGTCACACGCACTCAACCACTCATACACACACACTCAACCACACATGCACACACTCAACGACACATACACACATACACACACACACACTCAACCACTCATACACACACACCCAACCACACATACACACACACTGAACCACACATACACACACACTGAACCACACATACACACACATTCAACCACTCATACACACACACTCTTGCACATATACATACACACACACACAGGCACACATCTACACACCGGCGGCCACACTCACACACACATATACATGTACATACACACACATATATATATACACATATATATATATACACACATATATTTATACACATATATTTATACACATGTGTTAAACTGGGGTGGAGAGTTCGTGTCGAGGCTATGATATACTTGCCATTATATATACACACATATATACACACATATATACACATATATATACACACATATATACACATATATATACACACATATATACACACGTATATACACACATATATATACACTTGCAATTATACGCAAGGTTATGAAGATGTATTTCAAACACATGCACACACACGTGTATGTTCACATAAACCTGCCATATATACACACGTGTGTGTGTGTGTGTGTGTGTCAGTGTGTGTGTCAGTGTCAGTGTGTGTCTGTGTGTGTGTGTGTGTGTGTGTGAGTGTGTGTGTCTGTGTGTGTGTGTGTGTCTGTGTGTGTGAGTGTGTGTGTCAGAGTGTGTATCTGTGTGTGTGAGTGTGTGTGTCAGCGTGTATGGCTGTGTGTGTATCCGTGTGTGTGTCTGTATGAGTGTGTGAGTGTGTGTGTCAGTGTGTTTCTGTCTGTGTGTCTGTGTCTGTGTCTGTGTGTCAGTGTGTGTGTCTGTGTGTCTGTGTGTGTCTGTATCTGTGTGTGTGTCTGTGTGAGTGCGTGAGTGTATGAGTGTGTGTGTCAGTGTGTGTCTGTCTGTGTGTCTGTGTGTGTGTGAGTGTGTGTGTCTGTGTGTGTCTGTGTCTGTGTGTGAGTGTGTGCCTGTTCCCTATCATTTACACGTGCACTCTCATGCACTTACATACGCATATACACACTACACGCACACATAAACACACGTGCATACATACACATCATACACACATTTAATGGCGTTGTCGGATAGACAAGTGTTGTCGACGCTTGACAGCAGGGGGCGCTATCAGCTACACATTTATTGTCTGACACTCACTTCCTAATTAAGTTGTTTAGTGAGGTAAGGGTGGGGAAGGAGATGGAGGAATGATGTCAGCGGGATTGAGTTGTGATGATGACAGTGGTGATGGTGGTGGTGGTGATGGTCATGGTGGTGGAGTTGTGGTTTGTAGTGATGGTGGTGATGGTGGTGGTATTAGTGGTGGTAGTAGTGATGGTGGTGGTGGTGGTATTAGTAGTGGTAGTGGTGGTGGTAGTAGTGGTGGTGGTGGTGGAGGTGGTGGTGGTAGTATTAGTAGTGGTGATGTTGGTGGTAGTAGTAGTAGTAGTAGTAGTAGTAGTAGTAGTAGTAATGGTAGTAGCGGTGGTGGTATTAGTAGTAGTGGTGATGTTGGCGGTAGTAGTAGTAGTAGTAGTAGTAGTAGTAGTAGTAGTAGTAGTAGTAGTAGTAGTAGTAGTGGTAGTAGTAGTAGTAGCGGTGGTGGTAGTAGTAGTAGTAGTGATGTTGGCGGTAGTAGTAGTAGTAGTAATAGTAGTAGTAGTAATGGTAGTAGCGGTGGTGGTAGTAGTAGTGGTGGTAGCATTAGCAAGGAAGGGTTAAATGGATAGAAGGGTGAGTGGTGTGGGAGTAAAATGATGGCGGCGAGAGTTAAAGAGGGTGGGACGTTCCTGTCAGCACTTCAACACAGAGACACGTGACCGGAGGTGTGGGAGGAGGAATATTACTATTGAATAAACAGTTGGACATTGAGATAACCAGACAGATAGACAGATAGACAGATAGATAGACAGATAGACAGACAGATAGACAGACAGATAGACAGATATGTTTCTTTATTAGCCACAGGGGCACAAAAGAAGGGGACAAATACAAAGGGGGAAGTTTACATACAATAAAAACGTGTAAAATATTATCACAAATGCAATTTAAAAATTAATCGATTTTTCCCCAATAGGGGGAGACATTACATATGGGTAACACATACCCCCGAAAAAAAATGTGCAACCCTCATCTCCAGGAGTACGAAGAGTTTGTACTCCTTTCCTCTCCTCCTCTTTTTCCTCAACCTACAGGCTGATATAGAGATAGATAGATAGAACGATAGATAGATAGATAGACAGAGAGAAAGATAGACTGATAGGGATACAAAGTTATATAACAAACCGGCAACCCAGCCAACCATCCATTTATCCAGTCACCTAAACAGCCAGCCAGCCATCAAGCCCTCAATCCAATCAACCAACCAGCCAACTAACCAGCCAACCAACCAGCCAACCAACCAACCAACCAGCCAACCAACCAACCAACCAACCAGCCAAAAAACCAACCAACCAACCAACCAGCCAACCAACCAGCCAACCAACCAACAACCAGCCAACCAACCAACCAGCCAACCAACCAGCCAACCAACCAACCAACCAGACAACCAACCAACCAGCCAACCAACCAACCAGCCAACCAACCAGCCAACCAACCAACCAACCAGCCAATCAACCAACAAACTAACCAACCAGCCAACCAACCAGCCAACCAGCCAACCAACCAACCAACCAACCAGCCAACCAGCCAACCAACCAACCAACCAACCATCCAACCAGCCAACCAACCAACCAACCAACCAGCCAACCAACCAGCCAACCAGCCAGCCAACCAGCCAACCAGCCAACCAACCAACCAGCCAACCAACCAACCAACCAACCAACCAGCCAACCAACCAGCCAACCAGCCAGCCAACCAGCCAACCAGCCAACCAACCAACCACCCAACCAACCAACCAACCAGCCAACCAACCAGCCAGCCAACCAGCCAACCAGACAGACACCTAAATATGGAACTCCAGATTGACAGAATACTCAGATGTTAAAATATTCTGATTTAACAACAAAAATAAAATGTTCCAACGACCGGTTTGATCGTAAATCGAATTGGTCGATAAACGAACTCCTCATTTAGTAGACAGCCTCACTTCCTTCATCTTGGTCCGTATGGTACACCCGTAACACTATCTTAGGTGTAGAATCTGTCACCCTCTCCCCTCCCACCTCTTTTTTGTCACTTAATAGTCCTTGCTCTGTCTCTCCTTTCCTCTCATAGCATTTATAGTCCTTTCCAATACTACTTTCTTTTTCTATATATTTAACTAAATATTAAATTCTTTATTATTTTTATGTAATTTTATGCTTGTAATATATTTGAGTCTTTTGAAATAAAATTGTCGTAAAATATATTTTGGTGTTGTTTTAATGTCACCCGAGAGGTGATAGAGTCCACGAGAGAATGAAAAGTTACCAAGTGACAATTTTATATTTAAATAAATTATCTGAATCTAATTGATGGTAGGAGCTGTCATTATGTTGGTAGTAAACAGTAGGACGATGACACCGAGATACAAATAGCTGATGACTCGTCCACGATACTCCTAAATATCGGAATAAACAATATGATAAAGGTCTAATGGAAATACTATTGTACAGCGTCTGATGGAGGTCAAAGATGAGCGTCACATACAATGAAGTGTCGTTAAGCCAGAGATATTGTATCTTCATTTGTTTATTTATTTAAATTAAACGTCCGTATAGAGCTAGTTAGATATGGTAGACTAGGGGAAGTATCGAGTACTCCTAACAGTTGGTAATCAAAAAGAACTAAAGAGATAAATGACAAAAAATAAAAAAGGAAAAATTAAAAAATAACATTTCCGGTATTGAAGGAGGCCAATGAGAGGTAGATTATGTCAAGAAAACGAGAAAGAAAAGGAAAATAGGAAACAAGGGAAGCTGAAAAACAGCAGCTTCTCTTGTTGAATATTTTCCTATCTTCCATGTACTAAAAGACTTTGCTTATACAGTGGTACCTTGACTTACGAGTTTAATTATTTCCGCGACGGAGCTCGTAACTCAAATTACTCTATGTCGAAGTACCTGGGGTCTGCTGCAGCAAATCAGCGTAAATAGCTCGTGCCTTCACGTAGATTATAGCCTCCGTCACGGTATCTCCTGCGAGCTGCTTCTCCGTCAACCACACTATCAGCAGCTTTTCCATATTTTCATGGATAGATGTCCGTTGTTTAGAAATTATTTTAACTCTCTTGGCTGGTATTATAGCCTTTATCGGCTCCTTCTGCTTCAGTATGGTGCAGATCGTAAAAGTGCTACATTCGTACTGCTTCGCCAAGTCGACTACACGCATACCATGGTCGTTTTTCGATAATTTCTTTCTTTAATTTAATGCACATCATCCGTTTCTTCTTCTCAGTGCTGTCTTTCGCGCTCATTTTCTTCGGACTTATGGGATGCTTGGCGGATGTTACGACGTTCACTTCAGCGGTCGCTACGCCAACTAGCGGAGGGGTATCTGAAGCTGGCTCGTAACCCGAATTTTAGTTCGCAACTCGAAGCAAAAAATCGAAAAACTCGTTAGTTGGGACACTCGTAAGTCAAGGTACCATTGTATTTGGTAGACCTTTAACCATATATTAAACTTCCATTGTTGGTAGTTTTTTAAAGATTGGTTTCAATATAATCGTTAAATGAGGAACGATGCCACTACAGTGTTATCGTTACACATGATATCTCGAATAATCGTCCCCACGGCCTCCCTTATCAATTGTTCAGACTTCCTCCACGCTCTTCTTCCACCCCACCGCATATTAGATTTTGCTAATCTATCTCCAGTGAAATTTTATTTTAAGTGGTAGCATTCCTGCGACAATTAATTTTCTTTAGACATTAAAAAACATTATACATGACAAAAAAAGTACATTACTAGAAATTCCTAATTTTATCAAATAAATAGGATGCGTTGTGTCTCAATATGTAAACTAAACGTCTAATTCTGGTTTTTGCAAAAATCAAAGGAAACAACATAGGAAAATAACCAATTTTCCACCCATCGCTTATTCCAACTCCTCTGCGTATTCCAATCCTCACCCCCAGCTTATTCCACCCTACCACTATTATTTATATATAGTGGAGGCACGTGGCCTAGTGGTAAGGGTGTTAGACTTATGATCATAATGTCGTGGGTTCGATTCCTGGGTTGCATGCTGTATTGTTGAGCAAAACACTTCATTTCGCGTTGTTCCAGTATACTCAGATGAAAATGAGTACCAGCAATAGCTGGGGGATTTAACTCTGCGATGGACTGGAGTCCTGTCCAGGAGGAAGTCTTGTACTGTCAGTCGCTTCACGCTATGAAACCGGGATAAGCACTGGCCAAATGAGCCTTCTGGCTTAAGACAGACTTTAGACTTTTTGGGGGGACCCGAGAGTACATGACTAGAGATACTGTGTAGCGTGGTTGTTAAAAGAAGAGCAGCTCTGTTTAGTGTAGTCGTTAACGGAGGAAGAGGCTGTATGGTGTATTAGTTAACTAAGGGATTTCACAGTATAATATAGTCGTTAAGTGAGTAGTGCAGTATAATGTGTTCGTTAAATGAGGAATTAGCCGTTAAGTAAGGAACGGGTCTGTATAGTAGAACAATTATACGTAGCACATACTTTTATGAACAACATATTCAGCAGTAGCAACAGAACCACCACCAACCCCACAACATAAACATCACCACCATCCATACCAACACCATCACCATCACCACCACCCCTAACACCACCACCAACACCACCACCACCCCTAACACCACCATCATCACCACCACCAACACCACACTTCCCCGCAACATAACACCACCACCATCACCATCACCCTAACACTAGCACTATCATCACCACCACCATCACCACCAGCTCTAACACAACCACCACCATTAGTGGTATTACAACAACATAAATACAACCATTGAACAGCCAATACTATGACCTCTCGCTTAGTTCTAACCTCACCACCACCACCACCACCTCTACAGCCACCAACACAACCAACACCACCACCACAACCAGCACCACCACAACAACAACCACCACCACCACAACAACAACACCAACATCAACAACAAATTAATCCAAGGGGTTATGTAACAGCTGGTGGTCTGTAAAGTTGAACAAAGACAAAAAGACGAACAAAAACATGTACATCCTATAACAACAACAACAACAATAT
>OZ024741.1:14766690-14774190 GCA_964016885.1 Eledone cirrhosa
ATGGTGTTAAGGAATTTGAAAAGAATATTGAGGCCAATGCTGTAGTGAGCATATAAATATATATATTTAGGGCGTACAAGAAAAGGGGACAATACAAAGACATATGGAGGGGAGTTTACATACAGGCGTGTAAAACATTTTAGCATACAAATTCAACAGTCGAAATCCCCATTAGGGGGCAGGCGTTACAAATGGGGTGATTTATAGGGAGTGAAACAGTTCTAGTTCTGTAGAAGATATTTCTATTAAATATATTATCTACCCTCTCTACTTAATCTATTGAGTACTTTATTTAACTGTGGCCCCTTCCTGTTCCTCTTTGGAAAAACCATTCTTTACCACATATATGTGTGTGCTTATGTGTATGTGTCTGTATGTGTATGTGCGTGCGTGCGTATAAATGAATATGTGTGTATGTTTGACTGTGTTTGTGTTTGTGTATGTGTGTGCCCCGTATGTGTACGTCCGTGCGTATGCGTGTATATGTGTGTATGTTTGACTGTGTCTGTGCTTGTGTATGTGTGTATGGGTGGTGGTGGAGGGGTAGTGGGGGGGGGGTTATGCTGGTGGTTATAGTGGTGGTGATGGTAGTGATAATGGCGGTAGTGATGGTAGTGATGGTGGTGGTAGTGGTGGTGGTGGCAGTGTTGTTGTTGCTGCTGTTGTAGTGTGTAATGAGTCGTAAGTTCCGCTGAAGATGAAGAAGACTGATGTATTTCCAATGTGTCGATGGATTTGTCTGTGGAATATGTCTCCGGTTACGAAAAGGATCGCATGATATAGAGAGACTGAGATGGAGGTGGAGTGAAGGCGTGAGGGAGGGAGAGGGTAAGAGAAATGGAAGGGGTGACGGTGGGAGGTAGGGTAGGTGAGGTAAGGGGTGAGGGAAGGGGATAGTGAGTGAGTGAAGGAGCGTGGGAGGGAGTGAGGGGAGAAATGACGAGATTGACAAAAGAGGAACTGTGAAAAACATAGAAGAATGGAAGTATGTATGTGTGTATGTGTGTGTGTGCGTGTGTTTGTGTGTGACAGAGAGAGAGAGAGAGAGAGTCAGACAGACAAAGAGAATAAATGTATTTCCCTTTGATAATAATCTTTAGTTTAGGCCAGTAATTTGGGGAGAGTGGAAAGTCGATTAAATCGACCCCTGTTTTTGTTGTTGTTGTTGTTACAGCTCACACCTATGCAGGTTTAGCTGGCCTCCCCCAAGGTATATCTCGTTGGAGGTGTCTTGGGTAATTTAATGATAGGGACACCAGTCCTATCATCTCATTTCTACAGCTGAGTAAACTGGAGCAACGTGAAATAAAGTGTCTTGCTCAAGGAAACAACGCATCTCCCGGTCCGAGAATTGAAATTACAACCTTTCGATTGCAAGCCCAATGCTCTAACCACTAAGCCATGCGCCTTCATAACGAGCCCTGTACGTGGTATCTTATTTTATTGACTCCTTAAAGATGAAATATAAAGTTACCCTTGACGATATTTCATCTCAGAAATAAATTGGACCAAACACTGCTAGGTATTAGCTGGACACTCTAACGACGCTACCAACGCCACACCTGTAATAAGTTCTCACCTAGTCTCTGCAATTTATGGGAGGGGTGAATTGATTATAGTTACTCCGGTATTTGACAGCAATTTTATTGTATCGATCCCGTAAAGATAAAAGGTTTAGTTGAGCTCAGCTGAAACCAGAAGAGCTGATACAAATATTGCTAATCTTATAGCGGACACTCTGCCAATACACCACCTTAAATAGTTTCTAATTTTGGCACAAGTCCAGCAATTTGTTGTCAAATTGGCAAGCGCTCAGCCGTTGGGCCTCGACTCTCTAGTGTGTTTATATATATATATGTATATATATATATATATATATATATATATATATATATATATATATATATATATATATATATATATATATATATATATATATATATATATATATATATATATATATATATATATATATATATATATATATATATATATATATCTAAGGCGGGTAAAATTCCCGAGATACATGGACGAGTTCTCTCCAGCGGTCTCTGTCCCTCATTATCGCTGCCATGTCCTGCGTCTCCAACAGACCAGTGTCTGTCCTTAGGGCATCAACATACGTTAACCTTGGTCTTCCTCTTCTAGTGTGTCCATGTAGGGGCTCCCAAAGGAGCACTGAGTGCAATGTCAACTCTTCATTACTGTAGTGGAGTCTGTGCTGCTGTATGGGTCTGAGACTTGGACACTGACCAAGAAACTCACTCAGATGGTGGATGGGTGCTACACGAGAATGTTGAGGATGGCTCTGAACATTAATCAGTATACACTGAGGATGAAAAACTCAGAGCTGTATGGGAGCATCCCAAAAGTCAGCTCAAAAGTGACACAGGGGAGACTGAGGTTAGCTGGACATGCTCACCGACATCCAGAGTTGACATATATATATATATATATATATATATATATATATACACACAATATTAGAAAGTGAGGTTTTTTTTACAAAATGAAAAATAACCGAGGTGTCCTACACGAGTGAAATTATATGGAAAAAAGATGAAATCGAAAATGCAACTGGAGTCTTTTGTTTAAAATATATTTATTTGCTTCCTTTACCGGTTTCTCAGTTCTTGTGCTTTTCAAAAGTAGAATTGAGATGGAGGATTTGTGGTTTTTCTCATATATATATAAATATATATATATATATATATATGTAGAAGTTATATTTAATTTGTTGGGATATAACAAACAAATATTTTTATAACTGATATAAAGCACTCAACAAATTATTGGAGTAAATATACAATATATTAACAAATGGAAACTATATTTATAAAATCATATTTATTTCATTATACATATTTCAAGGTCACCAAAGCACTATCCGGCAGCCTCCAACCGACATGGTCGCATTCTTTAAGGGTATGTCAATATTTGTTTATAAAACTGATCTATATTATATTTTATCTGATGAAAGCGCACCATAATTTGCTTTGGTGTCCTTGAAATATGTATAATGAAATAAATATGGTTTTATAAATATAGTTTCCATTTGTTAATATATTGTATATATATATATATATATATATATATAGTAATTGTTTCTACTTTAGGCACAAGGCCAGCAATTACCCAGTGCATTACTGGTACTTTATTTTATCGACCCCGTAAGGATGAAAGGCAAAGTCAACCTCGGCGGGATTTGAACTCAGATCGTAAAGGGACGTAACTATGCTGGAAAGCATGGCGCCCAACCCTTACCGATACTGCCAATCCACCATATAGTAATAATAATAAATGTGAAGACTAAAATCTAAAGAAGGCTCGATAAGGATAAATATATATCAAATATATAAGAACCCTAGAGCAAATATTCATTAAAATAAGAGATTAAAGTTTAAGCAAAGAATCGCTGCTTTCACCCTGAGTTTCAGAAGATCCCGTGAAAGCAGCGATTCTTTGCTTAAACTTTAATCTCTTATTTTAATGAATAGATGTGTGTGCGTATGTGTGTGTAGCATGTGTGGTGATGTCAATGATGGAGACATTATTAAATACTGGCGGTGGATTGGGAGTATCGGTAGAGGGTCGGACGCCATGCTTTCCAGCATAGTTACGTCCCTTTACGATCTGAGTTCAAATCCCGCCGAGGTTGACTTTGCCTTTCATCCTTACGGGGTCGATAAAATAAAGTACCAGTAATGCACTGGGTGATTGCTGGCCTTGTGCCTAAAGTAGAAACAATTATTAAATACTGGTACATTGTTATTATGGCGGGTGCCATTATTGTTGCTATTGTGTTATTGGTGGTGGTGATGGTGATGGGGTGGGGTGGGGGGGGGTGGTAGAATTAGGAAGAAGAAAAGGACGAGGTAATGCTGGGAGTAATGATGTGTAACAAACAACTGAAGGATCAACAACTGTTGACAGAGAGAGGGGGAGAGGGAGAGAGAGAGGGGGAGAGTGCGAGAGAGTGAGCATGAAAGGGAGAGGGATGGGGAAACGGAGAGAGAGAGAGTTAGAGGGAGAGAGAGAGAGGGGGTGAGAGTGGGAGAGAGTGAGAGAGTGAGAGAGTGAGCGTGAAAGGGGAGGAGAGTTGAGGAAACAGACAGAGAGAGAGAGGGGGAGTTGGAGGGAGAGAGAGAGAGCGAGTCAGTGTGAGAGTGGGAGAGAGAGAGAGTGAGAGAGAGAGAGTGTATGAGACAGTGGAATAGAGAGAGAGAGAGAGAGAGAGAGAGAGAGAGTGCGAGAGTTGGAGAGAGAAAGAGAGAGAGAGTGTGATAGAGAGTAAGCGTGAAAGGGAGGGAGGATGAGGAAACAGAGAGAGAGAGAGAGAGAGAGAGATAGAGAGGATTAGAGGGAGAGAGAGGGGAGCAGCTAGAGGGGAAGATTGAGAGAGAGTGAGAAAGAAGAATGCTAGAACGGGAAGAATATTTATCAAATAACCATTTGCTTATTTCTGTAAATTGATGATGGCTATGGGGGTGTGGTGGGAAGAGGGGACAACTATTTTTGAATTCACTACAACGCCCTCTCTGGGTCAGTGGCGAAAGCAACATTAGTTTTCCGGTTCAGTCACTCATTCGTTCATTCACTTAATTCGGTCTTTCTCTCTTTCTTTCTTTCTGTCTCACTCATAATTTATTTCTTATTTTGTGAATGTGTCTGATCTGACTATGTATGGATGTACGTATGGGGTATATATATATATATATTTACATGTGTGTGTGTAGTATATATATATATATATATATATATATATATATATATATATATATATATATATACCCCATACGTACATCCATACATACTCAGATCAGAATTAGCCATCGAAACGGCTTAAGCTCAGCCGTCGGGGTCCTACTTGTTCCTATTACCCACTCTACTACCCTAAGTATTGAGTACTTTGGTGCTTTGGTGCGTTATGGTCCATCTGATTCCTGACCACATTTCCTTCGTTATATATATATATATATATATATATATACATATATATATATATATATACACATATATGCATATATATATATATATATATATATATATATATATATATATATATATATATATATATATATTGGTAAACGGAATTGAAAATGCTGACAAATTGTTCACAGTTGAAAAATAGTTTAATTAGGAATAAAAGAGTATTAGTGATTGTATGGGTTAGTATTCAGTTGTGGTTTTAAGTTTTTAAGTTTTTACCGGTTGCGCATTTCTAAATGCTTTTCAAAAATAATTTTGAGATAGAGTGTCCGTCCTGTTTGCTCTGATCTGATTAGTTTTGGGAATTCTACCTGTTTTTATGTTAAAAAAGTGGCTCCAATTTGCAAAAATTCTTGTGGTCAAAACAATTTTGATTGGTCGGTAGAGGTCATGTGAATGTAAAAATTCGTTTTGCGCCAAGACTGTTTTTATGTTAAAAAAGTGGCTCCAGCAAAAATTCTTGTGGTCAAAACAATTTTGATTGGTTTTTATTCACATGACCTCTACCGACCAATCAAAATTGTTTTGACCACAAGAATTTTTGCCGGAGCCACTTTTTTAACATAAAAACAGTCTTGGCGCAAAACGAATTTTTACATTCACATGACCTCTACCGACCAATCAAAATTGTTTTGACCACAAGAATTTTTGCAAATTGGAGCCACTTTTTTAACATAAAAACAGGTAGAATTCCCAAAACTAATCAGATCAGAGCAAACAGGACGGACACTCTATCTCAAAATTATTTTTGAAAAGCATTTAGAAATGCGCAACCGGTAAAAACTTAAAAACTTAAAACCACAACTGAATACTAACCCATACAATCACTAATACTCTTTTATTCCTAATTAAACCATTTTTCAACTGTGAACAATTTGTCAGCATTTTCTATTCCGTTTACCAATATATAATAACTTGTGTGTTACACCTCTATTCTTTTAACTATATATATATATATGCATATATATATATATATATATATATATATATATATATATATATATATATATATATATATATATATATATATATATATATAAATATATATATATATACGCATATATACATACATATATATATATATACATATGTATGGGTATGTGTGTGCTCGATTTTATATTGCGTACACACACACAGACGCACGCATAAACACACATGCACACATATATATGTGTGCATGTGTGTCTATGCTCGAAAAATGTTGCCCTTGCCTGGCATAGACAGACAGGTTTTTACGTTAGGAGTCTTGATCTATCAGGGGAATAAGTGTTGTTAATACGTTCCATTTCGAGGATTAGTTTCTACGAGTAGGTGACATTCCTATCGCCAAACATGTTCCAATGTGTACTGGGGCATTTTATCTTGAAGCTAACACGGGCAACTTAGATGATGTGTTGGGTGTTTTATTGACTTAACAGCGGCACTATCTCTTAACTTCCCTGGATGAATTTCGGTGTTATATATATATATACATATATAACACCGCTTGTGTATAAAACTATGGATTATATACAACTTTCTACATAACCTGGAAATCATTTATCCCAAATTGTAGAAATCTCATAACGAAGCGGCCGTCTGGAAGGAAAGAGATATTTAATAATGTCTCATATATAATAATACAACCAGCTATCCACGAAATACTGATTAGTTAGCACCCGAAACACTAAATTGGGAGAATACTTAGGTATATCCTACTGTTTGTTGAGTGAGATGGAGTTGGTCGAAGGCTTTCTCTGTTTATGTATTGTATATATATAGATATGTGTGTGTTTGTGCGCGTGTGTGTGTGTGTGTGTGCGTGTCTGTGCGTGTGTCAATGTATGTGTGCATAGCAAATTAAATAACAGCTAATATAATGTAAAACAGGAAGTAAATGGATCTCCGTCGGTTGTGTGAATGCGTGATCAAATTGTCCGATCCACGTTACAGCCCTCTCATTTTACCAGGGGATTCCAACCCTTTTTTGCATCATCGCCCAGTTTCACATAGAAAGGCTTCCACAACTCACCTGTATAATAAATATTCAAAAACATAGCAAAAATATTTGGTAAAAGTTTGTTATTCCCATTTAGCCGGCTGATTTCTTTACAGGTTCTTTGTCTATCTCCTTTGAATATTTGTTTTCGGGTAGTATATGTTGAAATACCTTCCTAATACTCAATCAAAATCCTATATCGTCCACCAATATTTCCATTCATCCACCATTTTCGTTTCAGTTGCTCATCACCCACCCAACAGTTGAAATCACCCTCCGGTGCGAGATATCAGACAACGGTGCGAGATATCAGCCAACAGTGCGAGATATCACCCACTGGTGAGAGATATCACCCACCGGTGCGAGATATCACCCTCCGGTGCGAGATATCAGCCAACGGTGCGAGATATCAGCCAACGGTGCGAGATATCAGCCAACGGTGCGAGATAACACCCACCGGTGAGAGACATCACTCACCGATGCGAGATATCACTCAGGTTGGGAAACCCTGCGTTAAGTTGTCAATAGCTAAG
>OZ024741.1:14784190-14789190 GCA_964016885.1 Eledone cirrhosa
CCACAACATTTTGATTAAGATATCTACAAACCACTCTCTCCCATTTCTCCAACCCCTGCATATCTTTCTCTCTCTCTTCCTCTCCCCTTCATTTCTCTCTTCCTATTCTACTCTATCTTCCCCAATAACCTCACTTAAGGGTATTTACATTGTACATTTAACCATTCTGCTCTGATGATACAGTGGTCACAGCATTTGATAATTGAGTTTTGCAAATAGTTATAAATTTGCACATAGCATAACTAGGCTGTATAACCACCGTGGAAACATTTGTAAGCACACAGAATAAATTACCTTTTTATGATGTCTACCTGTTATTATTTATTCTTTATATATATATATGTATATATATATATATATATATATATATATATATATATATATATATATATATATATATATATATATATATATATTTCGTTTCTGAATTTGTTTAGCAAGATTCTTTATCTGAAATCGTGTGTTGAAACCGATATTGTTATACTTTGGGAGGGTCATGTTGCCAATATACCCTGTTGGCAACATGACCCTCCCAAAGTATAACAATATATATATATATATATATGTATAAGCAAAATGAATAAATGTAGGAGTTGCAGGTCGTTAGAACAAAATTCTTCTTCTTACACGATGTTTCTCCTCTCTTACGATACATATATATATCCTCAACAATATATATAAATATATATATATGTATACATATATCCATATATATATATGTATATATATATATATATATATAAGAAGTATTTCCGTAGGAAAGGTAAAGGAAAAGGGAGTGCTCTATGTAGGCTACAGAGCTTTTTAGTTATGTAATAAACAACATAAGATAATTGATTCATTTACCAAAGGTTTCACGAAAACAGACGAGCTTGACACTTACGTCTGCCTTCAAACATAATAAATTCTTTCTGATGATTTTTATCTTATGTTGTTTATTACATAACTACATATATACATACATATATATATTTATATACATACATATATATACATATATATATAAATATATATATAATAAGATATATTACATATATATGTATGTATATAAATATATGTGTGTGTATAAATGTAATGCTTATACTTAATCAAATGATGACGTCATCCGCAATTGTAAAAAGGACACAATGCACAAAATATTGCTTTAAATACCACACACACACACACACACACACACACACACACACACACATATATATATATATATATATATATATATATATATATATATATATATATGTCAATAGATTGGCCATAGCCAAAGCTTCGATTTTATTAAGCTTCCACATATATATATATATATATATATATATATATAAAAATGGGGAGAAGAATACTGCAGGTTGCACATGGATAACATGTTATAAAATGAGTCCCTCATCAGTGATTTGCCAACGATCATAGATATTTCATACAGGGGTTGTACAAAATAATTGTTTCTACTTTAGGCACAAGGCCAGCAAATACCCAGTGCATTACTGGTACTTTATTTTATCGACCCCGTAAGGATGAAAGGCAAAGTCAACCTCGGCGGGATTTGAACAAAATAATGGAAACACCTAGCATCATAGCATCATAATTTTGAAATATCTATAAAACCGTCAAAAGCTTGTTTATTTTTGTTTTTTTTATTTATTATTAGTGTTGCTTAATATGTTTTGTTAAAATTGCTGTTTGTTTTCAGATATCATCAGAAAAAGGTAATTAAAATCCATTAAAATGACAGATCTATCGGACTTTCAAGAGGTCAAATTGTTGGGGCTCGTATGGCAGGCGCTAGCGTAACGAAAACAGCCGAAATGTTTGGTGTATCAAGAAGTACTGTCTCGAGAGTAATGCCAGCTTTTGAGAAAGAGGGAAAAACCTCCTCGTCGAAACAAAACGTCGGAGGAAAACCAAAATTTTCAGATAGGGACCGTCCGACTCTTACGCGAATTGTTAGAAAGGATCACAAAAGTACAGCTCCCAAAATTACTGCAGAGCTTAATGACCACCTCGAGAACAATAAAAATAAACAAACTTTTGACCGTTTTATAGATATTTCAAAATTATGATGCTATGATGCTAGGTGTTTCCATTATTTTGTCCAACCCCTGTATATATATATATATATATATATATATATATATGCACACACCTTGCAGAGTTCAAAGCGAAATACAATGATGGTTTATATAGGCATAAGACCAACAATCTTGTTGGAAGGGAAAGTCGATTAAATCGACCCTAGTGCGTTACTGGTACTTTATTTTATCGACACCATAAATATGAAAAGCAAAGTTAACTTCGGTTAGATTTGAACTCAGAACGTAAAGGGACGTGTACATAATCCTTGTTGAAACAAGACCACTAAACCGAATTCTTTCAACAAAGTGAACTTCGCTAAAAGCATATAAGTGGTAATGTTAAATCGTGTGGCAGGTGATGTCCTCCACTAAAAAAACGCTAAGAGCACAAAAGGTTCTATGAAATATAACTATCCTTTTTAAAGGATGAATATTTAAATTATAATTGTTTCTACTTTTGGCACAAGGCCAGTAATTACCCTAGTGCATTACTGGTACTTTATTTTATCGACCCCGTAAGGATAAAAGACAAAGTTAACCACGGCGGATTTTAAATTATAATACATCCAACATTATTCTATATATGAACGTTTTAAGTTATATTACCAATGGTATTTTAGTGAAATAAATTGATAGTTTTAGTAAACCATTCCAAATATATGCTTAATTCAAAACTGTGTGTTTCATTAGAAATTTGGTAACGAAAGTATATAACATTATATAGTTATTTTTCAAACAACCTTTTTTCGAGATATAGGTTTAGAAACAAATGATGACAGGTTTACTCTATTTTCAATACATTTAATAAAAAAGAAAAGGAGTCGATCGTCAGATCGGACCGAGTAAACAACGTTTCCATTGAGCTTTCCATTGTTGATACCATCTGCCAGTGGTAACTCCTGACAGAAGGAGATATGCGAAATCAAGTACTTTACTGTAAACTACAATGCCCAGTCCAGGAATCGAACACACGACCTTATCATCGCAAATCTCACAGCCAAACCACCGATGAAATGTGTAGCTACTTTTAATTGGGACTAATTTCCATTTAAAACGGAATACTTTACAATCTTCGCCGCTCCCCTTCTCTATGTATGTATCTGTGTGTATATATATATATATATATATATATAAATGTTTCTACTTTTGGAACAAGGCCAGCAATTATCCCAGTGTATTACTGGTAGTTTATTTTATCGACCCCGTAAGGATGAAAAGCAAAGTTAACCTCGGCGAGATTATATATATATATATATATAAAATATTAAACAAATAATGAACACTACCGTAAACTCTTGGTAGATTTATCTACATATATATATATATATATATATATATATATATATATATATATATACATATGTATTGAAGTTTCCGTTGAAAATTGAAAAAGTCATAGGAGTGAAGAGTGCTCTATGTCAGTTACAGAGCTAAATTGCCTTGTCTGACGAACGAATGCGGACGTTTCTTGTATTCGTCTCATTCGGGAACCCTCTGGTAATGAGGTAATTGTATTGTATTGTTTATTATACATTATATATATATATATATATATATATATATATATATATATATATATATATATATATATATATATATATATATATATATATATAAATATATATATATATATAAATATATATATATATATATATATATATATATATATATATATATATATATATAAATATATATATATATATAAATATATATATATATAAATATATATATATATATATATATATATATATATATATATATAAATATATAAATAATTATAAATAATTATATATATATATATATATAACGAAGGAAGTGTGGTAAGGAACCAGGTGGATCATAACGCACCAGAGTACTCGATACTTTGGGTAGTTGAGTGGGTAATAGGGAAAGGTTCACGACCCCGACGGCTGAGCTCAAGTCGTTTCGACGGCTATTTCTGGACTCCAGAAATAGCCATCGAAACGTGTTGAGCTCTGACGTCGGGGTCCTGAACCGTTTCCTATATATATATAGAGATAGATAGATAGATAGATAGATAGATAGATAGATAGATAGATAGATAGATAGATAGATAGATGCCTACAAAAGAGGGGCATGTTGATATCATTCCATCATATAACCCCATAGCATAACCCTAACTAACGTTTACATCAATCCCTCTCCATATATCTACATATTATCAGCGAAACTGATAGCAGTGAGGTGAATTTTCATAAGGCGTTGTCAAATGTGTTTCTGCCCCCTGAAACACACGACAACCAATCCTGTTTGATCATTATACATTCTTCCAGCCCCTGCCTACCAGCTTCTCTCTCCACCCACACGCAACAACACTCTCATCACAGGATAGGTATCATTACATGATGCTACTGATATCTGTGAAGCTTCGGTGTGAGACAGCCAGAGAGGAGGCTCCTCGGCTTTCAGCGATTCCTGGCGTTTAGCTGAAACGCGAACGTTAGATCGTTTACAGCTTACATCACACACCCACATATATATAAAGAGAGAAAGAGGGAGGGAGAGAAGGGGAGAGAGAGAGAGAGAGAGAGAGAGAGATAGTCATATATATATATATACATATATATATATCATTCGAATGAAACAGTTCTAGTCCTGTAGAAGCCATTTCTATATTGAATATTTATACTCTACTAATTTATTCAGTACCTACTTACTGTGGTTACCCGATTGAACCCGGGTTACACAAATCTATCTATCTATCTATCTATGAATCTCTCTCTCTCTCTCTCTCTCTCTCTATATATATATATATATATATATATATATATATATAACGAAAGAGGTGTGGTAAGGAACTAGATGGACCATAACACAGAAATAGCCGTCGAAACGGCTTGATCTCTGCCTTCGGGGGTCATACATCTTCCTATATATATACACATATACATATATATATATATATATATATAT
>OZ024741.1:14806690-14816690 GCA_964016885.1 Eledone cirrhosa
ATACATTTCTTTATTAGCCACAAGGGCACACAAGAAAAGGGGATTTTACATACAGTCGTGTAAAAATATCGAAACAAACAATTATAACAATCGAAATCCCCAATAGGGGGAAAGCACCACAAATGGGTTGTTTAATACCCCGTCGATAGAACAACCCTCAACTCCAGGAGCGTGTTGTGCAAGTGCTCATTTCTTCCTTTTGCTCTCTTCTTCAACCTACAGGCTTATAAACAGAGAAGGCTCAATGACTCGGGCCATTTTCACTTCATTCACCCACCTTTCAGTAAATTTACTGGGGTGCAGTGCCTCTCTCTCCACTCTGATTCTCCTTCTAAAGTGGTACCTTAAGAAGGGAATGAGTTGTTGTCCGGAGAGAAAGGCATCTGTCCTCAGTCCTCTCAATCTCGTCCACCATATAACCTCTTTCACTATAGCCACTGTACAGAGGAAAACCCCCTCTCTTTCGTTTTTAAAAGAGGCTGGCAGTTTGATCCTTACTATGGACTCGGCAGTCAACTGGATTTGTCCCATACGCGACAGCAGTTGTTCTCCATAGTTCCACAGGTCGCTTACGCCCGGGCAGTGTACAATTGCGTGCAAGACGGTTTCAATGTCCTGCTCGCATCTTGGACACGTCCTCTTGGAAGGATCCCCGCCGGGGTGTCCGTGCCTGTAGATCTTGTCTTGAACTGGTAGAGCTCCTCGTTAGCACTGCCACGCCAGGGATCTCTGGAAGTTGTCCATGGGTCCCGATCGGAAAGTCCTACCAAACAGACTGGTGAGATCGTCGTCTTCGACGTCCAGAGTCTCCCCGAGCCCGTCGTCGCACTTGTAAAGTACTAACCCTCTACAGAATGTCGAAGTAGAGACTCCACTGATTGCTGTTTCCGCTTGACAGAGGTGTGTGAACGCCTGGGCACATTCAATGTGCCAGGCGCCCATCTTCTTCGGTCTTCGCTTCACCCAGGGCTGCAACTCCGTCAGCGAGACAAGTTGTGGGAAGGCCTGTCTCACAAATGGTGCCCACACTTGGTTCCAATATACATAGATAGGTAGACAGATAGATAGATAGACAGACAGACAGACAGATAGATGGATAGATAGAGAGACAGACAGATAGATAGGTAGATGGATAGATAGAGAGACAGACAGATAGATAGGTAGATAGATAGATAGATAGAGAGAGATAGATAGATAGATAGATAGATTTCTTTATTAGCCACAAGGGCGCAACAAGAAAGGGGACAATACAAAGACATGCCGGGGATTTTACATACAGTCGTGTAAAAAATATAAAAACAAACAATTTCAACAATCGAAATCCCCAATAGGGGGGAGGCGCCACAAATGGGTTGTTTAATACCCCGTCGATAGAACAACCCTCAACTCGAGGAGCGTGTTGTGCAAGTGCTCCTTTCTTCCTTTTGTTCTCTTCCTCAACCTACAGGCTTATAAACAGAGAAGGCCCAATCACTCGGGCCATTTTCGCTTCATTCACCCACCTTTCAGTAAATTTACTGGGGTGCAGTGCCTCTCTCTCCACCCTGATTCTCCTTCTAAAGTGATACTTAAAGAAAGGAATCAATTGTTGTCCGGAGAGAAAGGCATCTGTCCTCAGTCCTCTCAACCTCGTCCACCATATAACTTCTTTCACCATAGCCACCGTACAGAGGAAAACCGCCCCTCTTTCGTTTTTGAAAGAGTCTGGCGGTTTGATCCTTACTATGGACTCGGCAGTCAACTGTATTTGTCCCATACGCGACAGCAGTTGTTCTGCATAGTTCCACAGGTCGCTTACGCCCGGGCAGTGTACAATTGCGTGCAGAACTGTTTCAATGTCCTGCGCACATCTTGGACACGTCCTCTTGGAAGGATCCCTGCCAGGGCGTCCGTGCCTATAGATCTTGTCACGAACCGGTAGAGCTCCTCGGTAGCACTGCCAGGCCAGGGACCTCTGGAAGTTGTCCATAGGTCCCGGGCGGAAAGTCCTACCAAACAGACTGGTGAGCTCATCGTCTTCGACGCCCAGAGTCTCTCCGAGCACGTCGTCGCCCTTGTAACGTACAATCCCTCTATAGAATGTCGAAGTGGAGTCTCCACTGATTGCTGCGCCCGCTTGCCAGAGGACTGTGAGCGCCTGAGCGCATTCAATGTGCCAGGCGCCCATCGTTTTCGGTCTTTTCTTCACCCAGGACTGCAGCTCCGTTAGCGAGACGAGCTGTGGGAAAGCCTGTCTCACAAACGGTGCCCACACCGGTTGGGGGTCGGTGAGGAATACCTGGAGATGCCGCAGCCTCAGCGCATGTTTGCGCATCATCAGCCACGGCATTCCCAGCCCTCCGTTGGAAGGGTGCTGACAGCAGGCGGATCTCCTCACCAGCGGAGCCTGCTTCTTCCACAGAAACTGGAAGAGCATGCATTCCATCTTGACGAGGTGTTCACGGGGACAAGGCACGACAGTCAAGCGGTAGTAGATGACGGACGCTATGAAAGTGTTCGTCACCTCCGCTCGACCTTTCAAGGACAGTTTGCACTCTGCCCACTTCTGAGTGAGTGCAAACACCTTGGCCGTGACCTCGTTCCAGTTTTTCTCCACCTGGAGGTCTGGACCGAACCAGACCCCGAGCAATTTCACCGGTCCGTCCGTCCAGCGTCCAACGACGCTGTCGGATGTCATCGGTTTGCCTCTCCACGTACCGAGTTGCAAACCGACAGACTTGTCTGGGTTTAGTTTTGCTCCCGTCAGCGTTTCGTATTCTTTCAGTATGTTGCCGATCACCCCGATTTCCGAGGTGCTCGACACCATTACTGTCACGTCGTCGGCATAAGCCGACGCCGCTTTGCGCAGTCCCGGTTCTAGGGGGATGCCCTGCAACAGCTCCAATTTCCGCAGTAGTGGCTCTAGAGTCAATACATACAGAATGGAGGAGAGAGGGCATCCCTGTCGAATGGAACGCGTGATTGCGAACGGCTCCGATAGGTAGCCGTTCACCTTGACCCTCGAGCAGATGCTGGTGTGCATCGCCTCGATCCATCCTCTGAACACGGGACCGAAACCGGCCGCCTTGAGAACCGCTTCCAAGTATCGATGGTCGACCCTATCGAATGCCTTAGACTGATCCAAGTTGATCAGAGCCCCACCGAAGCCGGGTTTACTACCCACCCTCTCTATGATGTATCGCATGAGGTGGAGGTTGTCGTGTATGGACCTGGTCGGGATTGCACACGTTTGCGCTTTCCCTACCAGGTTCTCGACGACAAGCGCCAACCTCGTCGCTAGCACCTTGGCCAAAATCTTTAATTCTGTGTTGAGCAGAGTTATGGGCCTGAAGTTGTTAATTTCGTCCCCCTTGTTCTGGTCTTTCCTGATCAGCGTTACTACGCCCTTGCCCGCAGAACTGGGAATTCTCCCGTTCTGCTGCTAATTGCAGTAGACGGCTTCGAGGACGCCAGAGAACAAGTCCGGCATGCCTATGTAAAATTCGTAGGGTAGACCATCTAGACCGGGTGACTTGCGTTTCCCGCAGCGGCCCAGAGCGTCCCGTATCTCAGTGTCCGTGATCGGTCTTTCGCAGAACTCGGCGTCCGTGTTCGAGAGACGCGGCAGGCCGTCGAGGTATGAACTAAAGTCCATTGCCCCGTTCGGCTCACCGTCGTTCTGCTCAAACAGTCGCGCAAAGTGCCGCTGAAAGGCCGCGCACATTTGCTTGGGGTCAAGTAGCACGCGTCCGTTTTGGTCTTTCAAAGACCGAATCGTGGACTTGTTGCCACTTTTTGCCTCCACCACTCGGGCCCAGCTGACAGCTTTCGCTCCTTCGTTTCCTAGAGCACGTGTTTTGCTTCTGACCACGCAGATAGATAGATAGATATGTATAGATAGATAGATAGATAGATAGATAGATAGGTAGATAGGTAGATAGGTAGATAGATAGATAGATAGATAGGTAGATAGGTAGATAGGTAGATAGATAGAGAGACAGACAGTTAGATAGGTAGATAGATATGTTTCTTTTTATTTGCCACCAGGGCATCAAAAAGTGGAACAAGTACAATGGAGGGAGTTTACATGAAAAGGCGAGTAAAGAAAATAAATAACAAATATAAAATTAACAATAAACTTAACAATATGTCCTCAATAGGGAGGGGGCGTTTGGAGGGGTCACCCCCCCCCCCGAAAAAAAGTGTGCAACCCTTCCCCTCAGGAGCACAGAGAGAGGGTGCTCCCTCGTTCCTTCCTCCTTTCCACCTACAGGCTTATGTAAAGAGAAGGCCCATTTACGGGAGTCATTCTAACCACTTTCACCCACCTTTCATAAAAACGGCTGGGGTGGAGCACCTCTCTCGCCATCCTGATCCTTCTTCCGAAATGATATCGGAAGAAACGGACTAGTTGTTGGCCAGAGAGAAAGGTGTCTGACCTCAGTCCTTTAAGACGCGTCCACCATACAACCTCTTTCGCCATGGCTATTACGCACAGAAACACCGCCTCTCCTTCGTTTTTGAAGAGGGGAGGCGGCTTGATCGTTACAATAGACTCGGTGGTCAACCGGATCGGTCCCACCCTTGACATCAGTTGTTCGACATAGCCCCACAGATCAGCTACGCCCGAGCAGTGTACCAATACGTGTGCAACGGTTTCCTCGTCGCACACGCATCTGGGACAGATCTTTTTGGCGGGGTCCCTACCCGGGCGCCCGTGTCTGTAGAGCTTTTCTCGAACGGGTAGAGCCCCTCGGTAGCACTGCCAGGCCAGGGACTTCTGGAAGTTGTCCATAGATCCCGGGCTGAATGTCCTACCGAACAGGCTGGCCAGTTTGTCTTCCTCCATGTCTAGGGCTTCTCCGAGGGCGTCGTCGCACCTGCTGCGTACCAGCCCTCTATAGAATGTTACGGTGGAGTCTCCACTGATAACCGGATTCGTCTGCCAGAGGGCGGTGAGCGCCTGGGCACACTCAGTGTGCCAGGCGCCCAGTTTTCTCGGTCTTTGCTTGACCCAGGATTGCAGCTCGGTGAGTGAGACGAGTCTGGGAAAGGTTCGCCTCACAAACGAGGCCGACACCGGTTGACTGGTGAGGAATAGGTGGAGGTGCCGTAGCCTTAATGCGTGTTTACGCATCATTAGCCACGGCATCCCCAGCTCTCATTTCGAAGGGTGTTGACAGCAGATGGATCTCCTCACCAAAGGAGCCCGCCTCTTCCAAAGGAATTGGAAGAGCGCGCGCTCCATCTTGGCGAGGGTTTCCCTTGGGCAAGGCACGACGGTCAGGCGGTAGTAGGTGACGGACGCTATATAGGTGTTCGCCAACTCCGCCCGACCTTTCAGGGATAGTTTGCAACTGGCCCACTTCTGGGTCAGTGCAAACACCCTGTTCGTAACCTCCGCCCAGTTCTTCTCCACCTGGAGGTCTGGTCCGAACCAGACCCCGAACAACTTCACCGGGCCCTCCGTCCAGCGTCCGACGACGCCATCGGAGGGCATCGGTTTGCCCCTCCACGTGCCGAGTTTCAAACCGATCGACTTGTCCCGGTTCAGCTTAGCCCCTGTGAACCTTTCGTACTCCTCCAATAAGGTGCCGATCGCCCCGATTTCGGAGGCTGTCGACACAATTACTGTCACGTCATCGGCGTAGGCCGACACCGCTTTCCGCAATCCCGGTTCCAAAGGGATGCCCTGCAACAACTCCAACTTCCGCAGTAGTGGCTCGAGAGTGAATACATACAGAAGGGAGGAGAGAGGGCACCCTTGTCGGATGGACCGCGCGATTTCGAACGGCTCCGAGAGGTAGCAGTTCACCTTGACTCTAGAGCAGATGCGGCTGCTGTGCATAGCAGTGATCCAGCCCCTAAAAACGGGTCCGAAGCCTGCCGCCGCTAGCACCGCGTCCAGGTAACCATGGTCGACCCTATCGAACGCCTTAGATTGATCCAAGTTGATCAGAGCCCCACCAAAGCCGGGTTCGTTCCCAACCCTCTCTATGATGTATCGCATGAGGTGGAGGTTGTCATGGATGGACCTGGACGGGATAGCACATGTCTGCACAGCTCCCACCAGGTTGCCCACGACAAGCGCCAACCTCTTTGCTAGCACCTTGGCCAAAATCTGTAACTCTGTATTTAGCAGAGTTATGGGCCTGAAGTTACTTATTTCGTCCCCCTTGTTCTCGTCCTTCCTCACTAGCGTGACTACGCCCTTGGTCACAGCACAGGGAATTCTCCCGTTCTGTTGCCAGTTGCAGTAGACCGCCTCGAGGAGATCGGGGAACAAGTCCGGCATAGCTAGATATAGTTCGTACGGAAGACCATCGAGACCCGGGGATTTGCGTTTGCCGCATTGGCTCAGCACGTCCTCTATCTCAGCGGCTGAAATCGGCTCCTCCTAGGACTTCGCCTCCCTGTTTGAGAGACGCGGCAGGCCGTCGAGGTATGGACCGAAGTCCACATCCCCAACCGGCTTCCCGCCCCTTCCGAACAATCGGGCAAAGTGCTTTTGAAAGGCCTCGCACATCTGCTTAGGTTCAAGGATCGCCCGCCCATCCTGGTCTCGCAAAGACCGGATGGTGGATTTAGTTCCACTCTTGGCTTCTGTCACGCGGGCCCAGCTAACAGCTTTGGTCCCCTCGTTCCCTAGAGCACGTATTTTACCTCGGACAACGCAGCCTTCGTGCTTCGCGTCGAAAAACTGGCTCAAAGCCGTTCTCGACGCTAGCACTCTGGCCACGTCGCCGCTTCTAATTGCCTCTTCTACTCTATCTATTAGCTCCCTTTCCTTCCTATTCCTATCCGCAGCTAGAACCTTACTAAATTCTATCGAGACTACTCTAATCTCTCTCTTTAGAGATACCCACCACCTGCTGTTGACGATCGCTCCAGTCAACCGCTCCTTAACTAACGTACTAATCCGGTCCCTGTAAGCTTTACTTGCCGGTAAGGATAGATAGGTAGATAGATAGATAGAGAATAAAACGAAAGCAATAACTACTATCACACTCCTTCCTCCTCCTCCTCCTCCTCCTCCTACTACTACTACTACTACCACTACCACTCTCCTCCTCCTACTACTACTACTACTACTACTACTACTACCACTACCACTACCACTACTACTACTACTACTACTACTACTACTACTACTACTACTATCCACAACACCACCAAGAATGAAGAGGTAATTCTAGGTTGTCTCACCTTATCTGTGTCAGGTGATGGAGAGAACATACTCTACACTTTTAAAAGGCAAACAATCACCGCATACACACATATATATATATAACCACACACACACACGCACACACATATATATATAACCACACACACACACACACACACACACACACATATACATATATAATTCAAAATTCAATAAGACCAAGTATTATTATTTTTTATTGTCCCCTGCATGTCGGCCCTTGTGGCAAATAAATGAAATCATTATTATAATGGGCGGTGGATTGGCAGTATCGGTAGAGGGTCGGACGCCATGCTTTGACGTATAGAGTTACGGCCCTTGCCATTCTGAGTTCAAATCCCGCCAAGGTTAACTTTGCCTTTCATCCTTACGGGGTCGATAAAATAAAGTACCAGTAATGTACTGGGTAATTGCTGGCCTTGTGCCAAAAGTAGAAACAATTATTATTTATTCATACACCTCTACAGGCGTTTCAATGCGGCCAGAGTATCTCATCAATTGTGGAGAAAAAACAGATATTATCAGTAAAATAACTCCATTATAGGTGCTCTACTCAAAACTGTATATATATATATATATACTGTATATATATATATATATGGGGGGGGGGGGATTGTGTTAGGTAATTCCGAAGGAAAAGCAAAGGAAAAAAGAGTGCTCTATGTATAGAACAGAGCTATTTAATTAGAAAGTGAACAACACAAAATATAACTACTCCATTACCAAATGGATCACAGACGTATATTATTAACGTCTGTAATCCAGAAACCTTTGGTAATGGAGTAGTTACATTTTGTGTTGTTCACTTGCTAAATATATATATATATACACATATATACATATATATATATGTATATATATATATAGGAAGCTCCAACCGTTAAAGTTGTCTTTTCTCCGGGTATGTCAATATTTATTTATAAAACAAATCTGTATTTTATCTGATGAAAGCGCACCATAATTTGCCTTGGTTACCCTTGAAATATGTATAATAAAATAAATATGGTTTTATAAATATAGTTTCCATTTATATATATATATATATATATATATATATATATATATATATATATATATATAAAGAGAATGAGAGAGAGATCTTTGAGCGTGAAACTAATACACATTTTTATTAATGCAACCTCTGGTTTGTCTGTTTCTTCTTTATATATATATATATATATATATATAAAGAAGATATATGTGTGTGTGTGTGTGTGTGTGTGTGTGTGTGTGTGTGTGTGTGTGTGTGTGTGTGTGTGTGTGTGTGTGTGTGTGTGTGTGTGTCTGTGTGTGTGTCTGTGTGTGTGTCTGTGTGTGTGTCTGTTTGTGTATGTATTAAATCTACCAATTATCAACGAATGTAATGACAGTAAATATTTACCGAATCTATGATACTTTTTTTAAAGTTGTTTGTTGTTCCCCTCCCTGAGTTCGATTTCCACCTCACTTCACCATACTTCACCTCACCTCACCTCACCATACTTCACCTCACCTCACCTCACCTCACCATACTTCACGCTTCAACAAACACCATATAATCATATATTAACAATAATATATAAATATTGATGATGGACTTTGGAGCAGAGTAAATCGTTTGCCTTAACAATAAACGATGATTGAATGATAATTAACTTTATCATCATCATCATCATCATCATCATCATCATCATCATCATCATCATCATCATCATCGTCATCATCATCGTCGTCATCGTCATCATCATCATCATCATCATCATCATCATCATCGGCATCATCATTAACAGCAGCAGCTGAAGCTCAACCATCATCATCATTATCACCATCATCATCAGCAGTAGTTGCAACATCAACTTCACGACCACCACCACCACCACCAAATCCATCCCACCCCACCACCCATCAACTTCACCATCACCCCCGCCCCACCATCATCATTATCATAATAATTAGTGACATAATGATCTAAAGTATATCATATTTTATTGTTGCTGTTGTTGTTGGTGAAAGTTGTGTGAGTTTATGAGGTGAAGTGTTCGGATCTGATGGTTTAAGGTTCGGATAAACGATAAGGAGGGGGGGGGGGATTCAGGCTTCGAGCCATTTAAGGGACATATATTGTAGTGATACTGGTGGTGGAGATGGTGATGGTGAAGGTGAGGCTGATGGTGAAGGTGAGGCTGATGGTGATGGTGAAGGTGAGGGTGATGGTGGTGGTGATGGTGGTAGTGATGGATATGGGAGGTGGCGTAGATATGGGTGGCTGGTGAGGCTGATGGTGATGGTGACGGTGATGGTAGTGGATATGGGGAGGGTGATGGTGATGGTGGTGGTGGTGGTGGTGATGGTGGTGATGGTGGTGATGGTGGTGGATATGGGGGGGGGTGACAGGCTAGAAAGAACGGAAGTTTAAAGTCAGAGCAAATTAATATAACAGCCACATAAAATATCATTAAGAACAATCGGATGTGGCGGTGGTGGTGGTGGTATGGTGGTGGCGTTGTTTGTGGTGGTGGTGGTGATGGTAATAGTGGTGGTGGTCTTGGTGGTGATGTTGGTGGTGGTGATGGGGGTGTGTGGGAATAGGGTTGTTGTTGGTGGTGATGGTGATGATGATGATGGTTGTTGTGGTGGTGGTGGTGATGGTGATGGAATTGTTGCTGTTGTTGTTGGCGTTATTGTTGTTGTTGTTGGTGGTGGTGGTGATGGAGTTGTTGTTGTTGGTAGTGGTGATGGTTGTGGTGGTGGTGGCCCGATGTTGTAATAGATTATGGTCGTGTTGAGGACCACTATATCCTGAGCAGATATCCGACCATAGTTAAACTTGGGCTC
>OZ024741.1:14821690-14829190 GCA_964016885.1 Eledone cirrhosa
TATATATATATATATATATATATATATATATATATATTGTTATACTTGGGGAGGGTCGTATTTGTGTAATATTGCCAGAATTAATAACAGAACACACTCACTGTTTGGTTGGTTTTCGCTTTTCGCTTCTGTGTCTTTTATATCGGTAATCAAATTTATGCGGTCCTCAATGTGGCCATTGACTGACCAACGGTCAAAAATAATACAGATACAATATAGACACAAACACATATATATAGGTTATCAAAGTTCTTTCGTTGCACATCTGCAACATCGTCAGTGGTGCTATAGATTACACCCGTTGCATTGTATTTCTACGCCATCTTTATTTAGTCTGTTTATATATTTATTTATAATAATATCTAAACATAGAAATGACCCATCAGATAGTCAAATCAGAGAGTCCAGTGAAATAGAACTTAGAAGGCCAAGACTAAACAGAAAGAATGAATGGAATAACAACACCCAAACAAACAACACTGACCTAAGAGAAGTATAAATAAATAGATAATTAAATAAATAAATAAATACATACACAAGCACAATAACAACAAACATATATAAACACACACTAGTAAACATAGAACACATTAACCAATACACAGTCACCCAATCACGAACACACTTCAAACAAAACACTATACACACACGCAAACGCACGCGCAAAGAAGACAAAATAAAATAAACAAACAAACAAATAAATAAATAAATATATAAACAGACTAAATAAAGATGGCGTAGAAATACAATGCAACGGGAGGAATCTATAGCACCACTGACGATGTTGCAGATGTGCAACGAAAGAACTTTGATAAACTATATATATGTGTTTGTGTCTATATTGTATATGTATTATTTTTGACCGTTGGTCAGTCAATGGCAACATTGAGGACCGCATAAATTTGATTACCGATATAAAAGACACAGAAGCGAAAAGCGAAAACCAACCAAACAGTGAGTGTGTTCTGTTATTAATTCTGGCAATATTACACAAATATGACCCTCCCCAAGTATAACAATATTTGTTTCGACACACGATTTCATATAAAAAACCTCGCAAAACTATATATATATATGTGTGTGTGTATATATATATATATATATATATATGCATATATATATACATATATGTGTATATATATACATATATGTGCATATATATATACATATACATATATATATATGTACATATATATATGTATATATATATATATATATATATATATATATATATATATATATATATATATATATATATATATATTTATATATATATATATATATATATATATATATATATATATATATATATATATATTATAAATGAAAGAGTGCATGTTAAATAATATATATATATATATATACATGCTTTATATATACATATATATGTACCCAAAAACACACACACACAGATATATATATATATACATATATATATATATATATATATATATATATATATATATATATATATATATATATACACACACACATATATATATATATATAAGTGGTAATTCTATTCATTATGTGCCGTTTCATGCCAACCAACACTAAAAACTCCAACACAACCACCCCCAACACCTTGCTCCGACTCTCCCTTCACAACTCTTCTTCTATATCTCCCACCCTCCCTATCATCTCTTACCGCCATTTAAACACTCCACATTTCACCGTCAATTGCTCTCCACATCTCCACCGCCACCAGCTTTCTATCTCCACCTCTCCTCCGCCATCTCTCTCTCTCTCTCTCTCTCTCTCTCTCTCTCTCTCTCTCTCTCTCTCTCTCTCTCTCTCTCTCTCCATCACCTCACCTATTAGTCTCTCCGCTTCAACGAATCACTAAACACCCCTTGCTTGTTTCCTCTCGCTATTTCAAACTTTTTCCATTTAAACAAACCCTCATTCAATTCTCTCTTCCTCAATTCCTCTCTCTCAAACTCTCTCTCTCTCTTTATCTCTCTGTGATTCTCTCTTTCTTTCTCTTTTACTTTCTCTCTCCATCTATCTCATTCTGTTTCTCCCTTCTTTTTTTTTGTCCCTTCTCTAGCTAACTTTCTCTTCTCTCTCTTACATTTCATAATTTCTCACCTCCCTCCTTTCTTTTGCTCAGCCTCCCCCCTCTCTCTCGTTCTCTATCTACCTATCTCTCTAACAATCTTCCTATCTTTCTTTCTCTCCGTCTTCCAACTCCCACTTTTGTTTTCCTCCGAGCTAATCCTTTGTTGGTTTATTACATTTTTCTTGTGCTTGTTATTATTATTGTTGTTGCTGTTGTTGTTGTTGTTCTTGTTCTTGTTTCGGAACCTCGGGTTTGCTGGAAGGGAAAAGCCGATTAAGTTTACTTCACCGACCCTAATACATAACTGGTACTTTACTTTATCGACTCTGAAAAGATTAAAGGCGGGCAATTTTCGAACATAATAAGTCGCGTGTAAATACCGACGGTACAGTGTAGGAGGTTTCTAATTTAGAGCCATGGCCACCAGTTCGAGGGAAGAGGAAAGGCTATTATATCTACCAAAGAACTTGACTGGTATTTTATTTTATCATTTCCGAAGGTTAAAAGTCAAATTCGACCTCCGTGGGATTTGAATTAAGTATGTAAAGAGATATAACTAAATCGCGAGGTTTTAAAGCCAGAAATTAGGGAATTATACTATTAATTCCAGCCCCTGTATTCCAATACTAAGGATTTTATCAAAGGTTGCACATATATCAGATTTTTTTTAGATACAAATGAAAGAAGTAATAATAATTATTGTAATGAATAATAGAAAAGAAAAGAATAATGATGGCGAAGATGTTGATGATGATAATAATAATAATAATCTTGATGATGATGATGATGATGATGATGATGATGATGATGATGATAGTAATAATAATAATCTTATGGTTGCAATGGTCCCAAACGTTAGGGAAATACAAAGACGAAATAGAAAAGAAAGCAATACATAAAAAAGTGTGTAATTTACACTGAGATGGTGAGATCTACACAAGCCATGCAGACACATTAACTAAATAGATAATACTAAATAGCAATAGCAGTATAGAACATTATAACACATTAACAGATCAATAACAATAGTTAGCAATAGGTGTATAGAACAATATCAATATTAATGGTTTCGACTCCGTAAGGATGAAAGGCAAAAAGTAATCTCTGCGGGATTTGAACTCAGAACGGGAAAGTGACATGAACTCTATGCTGCAAAACATAATGTCCGACGCTCTACCGATATTGCCAATCCACCACGCGGTATTAATTGATAATAATAAATAACATGAATAGAATAGCACAACGTAACACAAAAAGAGAACTCCAAAATGAGGCCAATCACAAAGGGTGACTCAGAGCACCCCTAGACAAAGATTAGCCTGACACACGAAGTTAGTTCATGCCACCAAACTAGGGATGCATAATTAGAATGAGTATATTGAGATGTATATGTGAGATCAAGTGTTTTCTTTCTCTGCCGCACGCGTTTCAGAAGATGGGAGTTCGGAACAAAACATGTCACAGTTCTGCCAACTTATATAGATTCTACCAACCCTCAGCTATTTATTTGACAAATACTTTTCTATTATAATTCTACCAATGCACCACCATTTTATCTTTCACTCTGTACAGTCTACCAATTCATTATCATTTTGTCTGTCACTCTATTAATTCTACCAATAGCTGCCATATTGTCTCTCATTTCATCTAATCTACAATCCACCGCCATTTTGTCTGACACTCTATTAATTCTACCAATAGCTGCCATCTTGTCTATCACTTTACCTAATCTACAATCCACCGCCATTTTGTATGTCACTCTATTAATTCTACCAATAGCTGCCATCTGGTCTCTCACTTTACCCAATCTACAATCCACCGCCATTTTGTCTGTCACTCTATCAATTCTACCAGCGATCACCATTTTGCTAATCACCGACACCAATTCTACCAATGACCACCATCTTGTCAGTTATTCAATCAATTCTACCAACACACAACCATCTTGTTAGTAACTTTACCCAGTTTATAGTCCAACGCCATTTTGTCTGACGTTCTCACGTTGAGTTGGCGAGATTGATAAAGGACGGGCAGCTATATGGTATTTAATTCGGCTGTATGTTGTGAGTTCGAATCCCAACTTTGTCTGCCAGGAATATGGAAGACAGATGATACCAGTAATGGAAACACCGTAGGAAACATTGTTTCCTTGGTCCGATCTAACGGACAGCTTTTAAAAAGTGTTAGATTTGATGATGGCGGTGGGGGTAGTAAATTGGTTATATTGGATAGAGAGGGAGGGGAGGGGGACTAAATAAAGGAAAGAGAGAAAAAAAGAGTTCACAAAAAGAAAGGATGAGAATGAGGAGGAGAGAGAGAGAAAGGTGTGTATCATCAATAGAAAGACAAATGGAAACATTGTTCACTTGGTTCAATATGAAGACTGGCTCCTTTTTGTTACCAATTCTACTAACACACCATTTTCTACTTCGTGTAATATCGATTGGTTTTATGAGATAAAGTTCACCAACACATAGAAGAGAAGAAGATTGCGGCTATGTGGCGTTCATGCCCTTCTTTTACTGGGTCAACCACTGTTGACGAGTGATATAATGGTTAGAGACTTGAAGGTGGTAGGGGTGTAATTAGGGCAAGGAGGACTGAGTGGGAGAGGGAAGGGTCTACATATTAGGAAAAAGTGAGAGGGGATTGAGAAACAGAGAGGGGTTGAGAAAGGAAGTGAGAGAGATAGCAAGAGAGAAATTGGAGAGGGAGAGAGAGAGATTGGTTGAATAAATGTGAGTGACAGAGGTAGAAAAGAGACAGTGAAAGAGTTGTTCATTAGGTCTGAACGATAGATAGATAGATATATAGATAGATAGATAGATAGATAGATAGATAGATAGATAGATAGATAGATTTCTTTATTTGCCACAAGGGCGCACAAGAAAAGGGGACAATACAAAGACACATGCCGGTGATTTTACATACAATCGTGTAAAAATATTGAAACAAACAATTATAACAATCGAAATCCCCAATAGTGGGGGAGGCGTCACAAATAGGTTGTTTAATACCCCGTCGATAGAACAATCCTCAACTCCAGGAGCGTGTTGTGCAAGTGCTCCCTTCTTCCTTTTGTTCTCTTCTTTAACCTACAGGCTTATAAACAGAGAAGGCCCAATCACTCGGGCCATTTTCAATTCATTCACCCACCTTTCAGTAAATTTACTGGGGTGCAGTGCCTCTCTCTCCACCTTGATTCTCCTTCTAAAGTGATACCTAAAGAAGGGAATGATTTCTTGTCCGGAGAGAAAGACATCTGTCCTCAGTCCTCTCAATCTCGTCCACCATATTACCTCTTTCACCATAGCCACTGTACAGAGGAAAACCGCCTCTCTTTCGTTTTTGAAAGAGGCTGGTGGTTTGATCCTTACTATAGACTCGGCAGTCAACTGGATTTGTCCCATACGCGACAGCAGTTGTTCTCCATAGTTCCACAGGTCGCTTACGCCCGGGCAGTGTACAATTGCGTGCAAGACGGTTTCAATGTCCTGCTAGCATCTTGGACACGTCCTCTTGGAAGGATCCCTGCCGGGCGTCCGTGCCTGTAGATCTTATCTCGAACGGGTAGAGCTCCTCGGTAGCACTACCAGGCCTGGGAGCTCTGGAAGTTGTCCATAGGTCCCGGGCGGAAAGTCCTACCGAACAGGCTGGTGAGATCGTCGTCTTCGACGCCTAGAGTCTCCCCGAGCACGTCGTCGCACTTGTAGAGTACTATCCCTCTATAGAATGTCGAAGTGGAGTCTCCACGGATTGCTATGCCCACTTGACAGAGGAGTGTGAGCGCCTGGAGGCATTCAATGTGCCAGGCGCCCATCTTCTTCGGTCTTCGCTTCACCCAGGGCTGCAGCTCCGTCAGCGAGACAAGTTGTGGGAAGGCCTGCCTCACAAACGGTGCCCACACCGGTTGGTCGGTGAGGAATACCTGGAGATTCCGTAGCCTGAGCGCATGTTTGCGCATCATTAGCTACGGCATGCCCAGCCCTCCGTTGGAAGGGTGTTGACAGCAGACGCATCTCCTCACCAGTGGAGCCTGCTTCTTCCACAGGAACTGGAAGAGCATGCGTTCCATCTTGGTGAGGTATTTACGGGGACAAGGCACGATAGATAGATAGATATGTTTCTATTTATTGCCACGAGGGCGCAAAAGAAGGGGACAAATACAAAGGGGTGAGTTTACACAAAAGAACGAGTAAAAAAACAAATAACAAATATAAAATTAACAATAAAGACCTCAATAGGGAGGAAGAGTTTTGGGGGGCCGCACACACCTCCGAAAAAGTGTGCAACCTTCTCCTCAGAGGCACAGAGAGAGGCTGCTCCCTTGTTCTTCCATCTTTTTCACCTACAGGCTGATATAGAGACAAGGCCCATTCACTCGAGTCATTCTCGCCACTTTCACCTACCTTTCATAAAACTTGCTGGGGTACAGCACCTCTCTCTCCATCCTGATTCTTCTTCTAAAGTAGTATTTGAAAAAAAGAATCAGTTGATGGCCGGAGAGAAAGGTGTCTGACCTCAGCCCTTTTAACCTCGTCTACCATACAACCTCTTTCGCCATAGCTATCACACAAAGGAAAACCGCCTCTCCTTCGTTTTTGAAGAAGGCTGGCGGTTTGATCATGACAATGGACACGGTGGTCAACCGGATAGGTCCCACACGTGACAGGAGTCGTTCGACATAACCCCACAGATCGGCGACGCCCGGGAAGTGTACCAATGCATGCGTGACGGTTTCCTCGTCGCGCACGCATCTGGGACAGATCTTTTTCGAGGGGTCCCTACCCGGGCGCCCGTGTCTGTAGAGCTTTTCTCGAACAGGCAGAGCCCCTCGGTAGCACTGCCAGGCCAGGGACCTCTGGAAGTTGTCCATGGGTCCCGAGCTAAATGTCCTACCGAACGGGCTGGCCAGTTCGTCTTCCTCCATGCCTAGGGCTTCTCCGAGGGCGTCGTCGCACCTGCTGCGTACCAGCGCTCTATAGAATGTCGAGGTGGAGAATCCACTGACAGCCGGGTCCGCCTGCAAGAGAGCCGTGAGCGCCTGGGCATACTCGATGTGCCAGGTGCCCAGTTTTCTCGGTCTTTGCTTGACCCAGGATTGCAGCTCGATGAGTGAGACGAGTCTCGGAAAGGTTCGTCTCACAAACGGGGCCCACACCAGTTGACCGGTGAGGAATACCTGGAGGTGCCGTAGCCTTAATGCGTGTTTACGCATCATTAGCCACGACATCCTCAGCCCTCCTTTCGAAGGGTGTTGACGGCAGATGGATCTCCTCACCAAAAGGGCTCGCTTCTTCCAAAGGAATTGGAAGAGTGCGCGCTCCAATTTGGTGAGCGTTTCCCTTGGGCAAGGCACGACAGTCAGGCGGTAGTAGATGACGGACGCTATATAAGTGTTCGCCAACTCCGCCCGACCTTTCAGGGATAGTTTGCAT
>OZ024741.1:14834190-14837080 GCA_964016885.1 Eledone cirrhosa
GTGGTGTGGTGTATGTGTGTGGTGTAAGTGTGTGGTGTGATGTATGTATGTGTGTGGTGTAAGTGTGTGGTGTGATGTATGTATGTGGTGTAAGTGTGTGGTGTGATGTATGTATGTGGTGTAAGTGTGTGGTGTGGTGGAGGGGTGTGGTGGAGAGGTGTATGTGGTGGAGGGTTTAATGTGGTGTGGTGGTGTGGTGGGGTATGTGGTGGTGTATGTGGTGTGGTGGAGGGGTGTGGTGGTGTGGTGGTGTGGTGGTGGTGTGGTGTGTGTGTATGTGGTGTATGTGGAGTGGTGTATGTGGTATGGTGGTGTGGTGGTGTGGTGTATGTGGTGTGAAGGAGGGGTGTGGTGGTGTGGTGGTGTGCGGTGGTGGTGTGGGTATGTTTGGATTATGGTGGTATGGTGGTGTGGTGTATGTGGTGTGGGGTATGTGGTATGGTGTGTGTGGTGTGGTGTATGTGGTGTGGTGTTTGTGGTGGTGTGTGGTGGTAGTGTGGTATGTTGGTGTGGTGGTGTGGTGTATGTGGTGTGGTGTATGTGGTGTGGTGGTGTGGTGGTGGTGTGGTGTTGTGTGTGGGGTATGTGGTATGGTGGTGTGGTGTATGTGGTGTGGGGTATGTGGTATGGTGTGTGGTGGTGTGGTGGTGGTGGTGTGGGTATTGTGTATGGTGGTGTGGTGTAGTGGTGTGTGTGGTGGTGTGGGGTATGTGGTATGGTGGTGTGATGGTTGTGTGTATGTGGTGTGGGTATGTGGTATGGTGGTGTGGTGGTGTGGTGGTGTGTGGTGGTGGTGTGGGGTATGTGGTATGGTGGTGTGGTGGTGTGATGGTTGTGTGTATGTGGTGTGGGGTATGTGGTATGGTGGTGTGATGGTTGTGTGTATGTGGTGTGGGTATGTGGTATGGTGGTGTGGGTGGTGGTGGTGTATGTGGTGTGGGGTATGTGGTAGGTGTGTGGTGTGGGTGTATGTGGTGTGGGGTATGTGGGGTATGGTGGTGTGGTGGGTGTGGTGGTGGTGGTGTGGGGGTATGTGGTATGGTGGTGTGGTGGTGTAAGTGGTGGTGTGGTGGTGTGGTGGGGTATGTGGTATGGTGGTGTGATGTGGTTGTGTGGTATGTGGTGTGGGTATGTGGTATGGTGGTGTGGTGGTGTGGTGGTGGTGTGGTGGTGGTGTGGGGTATGTGGTATGGTGGTGTGGTGGTGATGGTTGTGTGTATGTGGTGTGGTGGGTATGTGGTATGGTGGTGTGATGGTTGTGTGTATGTGGTGTGGGGTATGTGGTATGGTGGTGTGGTGTATGTGGTTTGGGGTATGTGGTATGGTGGTGTGGTGGTGTGGTGGTGGTGTGGGGTATGTGGTATGGTGGTGTGGTGGTGTGGTGGTGGTGGTGTGGGGTATGTGGTATGGTGGTGTGGTGGTGTGATGGTTGTGTGTATGTGGTGTGGGGTATGTGGTATGGTGGTGTGATGGTTGTGTGTATGTGGTGTGGGGTATGTGGTATGGTTGTGTGGTGTATGTGGTGGGGTATGTGGTATGGTGGTGTGTGGTGGTGGTGGTGGTGTGGTGGTGGTGTGGGGTATGTGGTATGGTGGTGTGGTGGTGTGGTGGTGGTGTGGTGGTGGTGGGGGTATGTGGTGTGTAAAAGAACAGCCATCAATAAGAATCCGTGAAGAAGGCCATTACTAATAAGGTTGTGGCTGTCATCAGGAGATTCAGTTTGGTCAACGGGGGGGGGGGGGGGTCTTTTAAATAGTTGGTCCGTGACGAATGAGCGGCGGTAAGAGGATTTCATTGAGTATTTTAACTATAGGAGAGAGGGGGAGAGGGGCGAGAGAGGGGGAGAAGGAGGGGAGGGAGAGAGAGAGGCAGGGTAGGAAGGAAGTGAGGGAGGAAGGGTTTAAGTAGGTTTCTAACAAAGGCAATATTTCTTTCTATCCACCAAACTTACCTCAGTCTCTCTAGCTCTCTCTCTCTCTCTATCTATCTATCTATCTCTCTCTCTCTGTATGTATGTCAGTGTGCCTCTCTCTCTCTCTCTCTGTATGTATGTCAGTGTGCCTCTCTCTCTCTCTCTCTCTCTCTGTATGTATGTCGGTGTGCCTGTCTCTCTCTCTCTCTCTCTCTCTCTCTCTCTCTCTGTATGTCGGTGTGCCTGTCTCTCTCTCTCTCTCTCTCTCTCTCTCTCTCTGTATGTATGTATGTCGGTGTGCCTGTCTCTCTCTCTCTCTGTATGTATGTCAGTGTGCCTGTCTCTCTCTCTATATATATGTATGTCGGTGTGCCCCCTCTCTCCCTCTCTTCTCTCTCTCTCTCTCTCTCTCTCTCTCTCTCTCTCTCTCTGTATGTATGTCGGTGTGCCTGCCTCTCTCTCTCTCTATGTATGTGTGTCGGTGTGCCTGCCTCTCTCTCTCTCTCTCTCTCCCTCTGTATGTGTATCGGTGTGCCTGTCTCTCTCTCTATGTATGTCGGTGTGTCTCTCTCTCTCTATCTCTCTCTCTATTTCACTGTCTTTCTTACTCTCTCTATTTATCTCTCTATCTTATGTACGTTCGTCCTATGACTACAGCAGAAGAAGTGCTAGACACTGAGCAATACAGTTGGGTAACAACCATGAGGTTGGCTGGTCTCCATTGAGGGGGATCCAGCCTGACAGTGGGGGGGGGGGTTGCTTCTGACAGGACACACTGGAAGGAGTGTTTGGGGAGCTTGTCAGCACAGTACTCTCGAGAAGAAGTGAGAGTAGGAGAAGAGGAGGAGGAGGAGGAGGAGGAGGAGAAGAAGAAGAAGAAGAAGAAGAAGAAGAAGAAGAAGAAGAAGAAGAAGAAGAAGAAAGGCAGGGTGAAAGAGGTATATAGAACATATCCACCCCAGTACTGGTGGACTGGTC
>OZ024741.1:14842280-14844780 GCA_964016885.1 Eledone cirrhosa
ATTTTGTTTATTATATTCCTTTGTTACATTTCAAATACCTGATGATGTCACCGGATTCATACTGAACCCGGGCATTGAAATGATCATAGTATAATAAACCTTTCAAGGAATTACACCAGTCCAGCTTCCTGCTATTGTATAATAATTAACTCCGTACTCGCACCACCAACTACACAAACGAAGACGGGTGAGTTGCATTACGTTGAGTGCTCTCCATAATATTACATCGAGGTTGACCATACGGAATGACCAGTTCTATCCAGTGGTAAAACAACAAACATAAATAAATAAATATATTTATATATACAGTATATATATATATATATATATATATATATATATATATATATATATATATATATATTAAAATAACAGATTAAAGTTTAAGCAAAGAATCGCTCTTTGGATTTTAGTCTTCAAATTTATTATCATTACTATATATATATATTGTTATACATGGGGAGGGTCATATTTGTGTAATATTGCCAGAATTAATAACAGAACACACTCACTGTTTGGTTGGTTTTCGCTTCTCGCTTCTGTGTCTTTTATATCGGTTAATTTAATTTATTCGGTCCTCAATGTTACCATTGACTGACCAACGGTCAAAAATACAGATACAATATAGACACAAACACATATATATAGTCTAACAAAGTTCTTTCGTTGCACATCTGCAACTTCGTCAGTGGTGCTATTATGTTTCCTCCCGTTGCATTGTATGCCTACGCCATCTTTATTTAGTCTGTTTATTTATTTATTTATTTGTTTATTTTTTTATTCTCTGCGCATGCGTTTGCGTGTGTGTATAGTGTTTTGTTTGATGTGTGTTCGTGTTTGGGTGACTGTGTATTGGTTATTGTATTCTATCTTATTTACTAGTGTGTGTTTATATGCGTTTGTTGTTATTGTGCTTCATTATGTATTTATTTATTTATTTATTTATGCTTCTCTTAGGTCAGTGTTGTTTGTTTGGGTGTTGTTGTTATTCCATTCATTTTTTCTGTTTAGCCTTGGCCTTCTAAGTTCTATTTCGCTGGCCTCTCTTATTTGCCTATCTGCTGGGTCATTTCTATGTTTAGATATTATTCTAATTTCTATGTTGTCTATGTTACCGTCGTGTTGTTGTCTAGCATGTTCATATAGTACTGACCCGTTTTTTCGTCATTTTAGTTCCCCCCGTGTTGGTCTATCCTTTCACCTATGCTACGAGATGTCTCGCCTATGTATATTGTTGTCATGTTTCTGCAAGTACCCTCTGTTCATCTTATGCTATAAACTACGTTTCTAGTTTTACAGTTTATCCGGGGGTTTACTTTACATATAATACATTTCCTATTAGTACAGTGGGTTTTCTTAAAAGGGTAGGTTTTGCTGATCAGGGATTTTATGGTGGTTTCTGGCTTTTCAACGACCTTAATCTTTAAGTGGGTCTTTCTCAGGGCCTTTCTACACTGGTTAGCTAATTTCCCTCTGTGAGTAGCGTCCACAAATATGACACTCTGGTATTTCTGGTTGTCGTACCATGTGGTGGCTTTCCCTATATTATGTCTAGCCCTATCTAAGCTATTCCATGATTTGGTTCTGTATAATGGGCAAATTCCTTTCATGTACAGTTCTATGAGGGTCTTATACTTCTCCGTGGGTCCTTCGTATACTCTGATTCTGTCTCAGACAACACACACATACACATTTCTACATGTTCGCAATCAGGAATAATTAAAAAGGACTGCGGACGATTGTATCTATAATTGTGGTGTATATATATATATATATATATATATATATATATATATATATATATATATATATATATATATATATATATATATATATATGTAAATATATGTATATATATATATATATATATATATATATATATATATATATATATATATATATATATATATATATATATATATATATATATATATATATATATATGTATGTATATATATATATATATATATACTGTATATATAAATATATTTATTTATTTATGTTTGTTGTTTTACCCCTGGATAGAACTGGTCATTCCGTATGGTCAACCTCGATGTAATATTATGCAAAAGGGATATTTAACGTGTTGGTAATTCAAATATATATGTTTATAACTGATTCGAAGCACTCGACAAGTTTTCTGGAGTAAAATATCAATGATATTAATAAATGGAAACTATCCAGGGAAAACTTGAACCGTTAAGATCTCCTTCCTGGATATGTCAATATTTATAAAACAAACTTTGTATTTTATCTGATGAGGTCATACCAAAGTTTGGTACCATTGAAATATATATAATAGAATAAATATTGTTTTATAAATATAGTTTCCACTTATTAATATCATTTATATATATCCCACTGATGAATTATAGGAGCCCACTTGAATCTATATCTATTGATGGTATACAAGCTCCTACATAAATTGGTATAATTTCACCCAAATTGTAGGAATCCTATAATGAAACGAGACGTCCGTCTGGGAAGAGATATATTAGAT
>OZ024741.1:14862280-14864780 GCA_964016885.1 Eledone cirrhosa
TGTGTGTGTGTCTGTGTTAGTGTGTGTTTGTGTGTGGGTGTGTGGGTGGGTGTGTCTGTGTGTATATGTTAGTGTGTTTGTGTGTGTTTGTATGTGTGTGTGTGAGTGTGTGTCTGTGTGTATGTCTGTGTTAGTGTGTGTTTGTGTGTGTTTGTGTGAGTGTGTGTGTTTGTATGTGTGGTGTGTGTAAGTGTGTTATTGGGTGTGTCTGTGTTAGTGTGTGTGTGTGTGAGTGTGAGAATGTATATATGAAAGAGAAGAAGGTTACATGAGAGATAGGAAGAGAGTGAACAACTGTAAAACATGGAGTAAAACAAAATGGAGGTTGCACTGAATATAATGTAGTGGAAAGGCTGCACATGCGCAATAGAAATAGAGGAAAATTGATTAAAAAAGGAAATAAAGAAGGGAGGATGTACGGAATGAAGGAGAGAGAATGGAAGGAAAGGAAAACAGAAGAAGACGAATGGTTAGAAGAGAATAGGTAAATGAAAGGGAGACGAATGGCCGAATGGACAGGGGTGCAATAGAGTAATAGGATGTATTGAGGTGTTATTAGCGGGGTTGTCGAATTTGATGGAAGCTAGAGTATAAAGATTATCCAAGGGAAAGGAATGGTCATCCGTTGGTTTCGACGAGTGTTTTAATTGCTAAATCAACGAAACAACCAGATTATAAATTAACGTCTCATTAGATGAGTATTCCAGAGATAGAGGGGGGATGTACCCTTTACGTAACTCTCAGGGAGATTCAGCGTCACACAGCATGTGTCAAGATTGGTGCTTTGAATTAAAAATAGAGTCAATCCGACGGGCTTCCACACAGTTTACGTCGACCCAGTTTAATTCATAAAGCATATGTCGACCCGAGGTTATGGTAAACGATACTTGCCCAAGATACAACGCAGTAGAGTCGAACTTGAGACCTAATGTATCTGAAGCGAACTCCTTAACAATTTGGACGTGCTATGTCCGAGTGAAGATAGTTAAACTGAGAGGCAGATTAGTATCCGAGTAAGTGAGGTTTGTTGTGGTCAGTTTTAAGCCGAGTAAGTGAGGTTTGTTGTGGTCAGTTTTAAGCCGAGTAAGTGAGGTTTGTTGTGGTCAGTTTTAAGCCGAGTAAGTGAGGTTTGTTGTGGTCAGTTTTAAGCCGAGTAAGTGAGGTTTGTTGTGGTCAATTTTAAGCCGAGTAAGTGAGGTTTGTTGTGGTCAGTTTTAAGCCGAGTAAGTGAAGTTTGTTGTGGTCAGTTTTAAGCCGAGTAAGTGAGGTTTGTTGTGGTCAGTTTTAAGCCGAGTAAGTGAGGTTTGTTGTGGTCAGTTTTAAGCCGAGTAAGTGAGGTTTGTTGTGGTCAGTTTTAAGCCGAGTAAGTGAGGTTTGTTGTGGTCAGTTTTAAGCCGAGTAAGTGAAGTTTGTTGTGGTCAGTTTTAAGCCGAGTAAGTGAGGTTTGTTGTGGTCAGTTTTAAGCCGAGTAAGTGAGGTTTGTTGTGGTCAGTTTTAAGCCGAGTAAGTGAGATTTGTTGTGGTCAGTTTTAAGCCGAGTAAGTGAGGTTTGTTGTGGTCAGTTTTAAGCCGAGTAAGTGAGGTTTGTTGTGGTCAGTTTTAAGCCGAGTAAGTGAGGTTTGTTGTGGTCAGTTTTAAGCCGAGTAAGTGAGGTTTGTTGTGGTCAGTTTTAAGCCGAGTAAGTGAAGTTTGTTGTGGTCAGTTTTAAGCCGAGTAAGTGAGGTTTGTTGTGGTCAGTTTTAAGCCGAGTAAGTGAGGTTTGTTGTGGTCAGTTTTAAGCCGAGTAAGTGAAGTTTGTTGTGGTCAGTTTTAAGCCGAGTAAGTGAGGTTTGTTGTGGTCAGTTTTAAGCCGAGTAAGTGAGGTTTGTTGTGGTAATTTTTAAACCAAGTAAGTGAGGTTTGTTGTGGTCAGTTTTAAGCCGAGTAAGTGAGGTTTGTTGTGGTCAGTTTTAAGCCGAGTAAGTGAGGTTTGTTGTGGTCAGTTTTAAGCCGAGTAAGTGAGTTTCGTTGTGGTCAGTTTTAAGCCGAGTAAGTGAGGTTTGTTGTGGTCAGTTTTAAGCCGAGTAAGTGAGTTTCGTTGTGGTCAGTTTTAAGCCGAGTAAGTGAAGTTTGTTGTGGTCAGTTTTAAGCCGAGTAAGTGAGGTTTGTTGTGGTCAGTTTTAAGCCGAGTAAGTGAGGTTTGTTGTGGTCAGTTTTAAGCCGAGTAAGTGAGTTTCGTTGTGGTCAGTTTTTAGCCGAGTAAGTGAGGTTTGTTGTGGTCAGTTTTAAGCCGAATAAGTGAAGTTTGTTGTGGTCGGTTTTAAGCCGAGTAAGTGAGTTTCGTTGTGGTCAGTTTTAAGCCGAGTAAGTGAGTTTTGTTGTGGTCAATATTAAGCCGAGTAAGTGAGTTTCGTTGTGGTCAGTTTTAAGCCGAGTAAGTGAGTTTCGTTGTGGTCAGTTTTAAGCCGAGTAAGTGAGGTTTGTTGTGGTCAGTTTTAAGCCGAGTAAGTGAGTTTCGTTG
>OZ024741.1:14869780-14874780 GCA_964016885.1 Eledone cirrhosa
TACTGTCACTACTGCTACTTCTACTACTACTACTACTACTACTACTACTACTACTACTACTACCACTACTATTACCACCACTACTACTACTACTACTACTACTACTACTACTACTACTACTACTACTACTACTACTACTACTACTACTACTACTACTACTATTATATATATATATATATATATATATATATGTTTGTGTGTGTGTGTGCGTAGAATTCCATGTTGTATGAAGGTTACCCACAGTTAAAAAAATGTAATCAATACATTGGTAGAGGGGGTAGTTTTAATTATATATACAGAAATGACATCTTTAGGACTAGAACTGTTTCATTCATATGAAATCATCAGGATCCCTGATGATTTCATACGAATGAAACAGTTCTAGTCCTGTAGAAGTTATTTAACTGTGTAATTTTGCTTCCTCTGTTTTGTTATTGTTTCATTCATTAACTAACTCACTCTCTCTCTCTCTCTCACACACTCTCTCTCTCTCTCTCTCTCTCTCTCTCTCTCTCTCTCTCGCTCTCTCTCTCTCTCTCTCTCTCTCTATATATATATATATATATATATATATATATTTCTAATTTCTCGTTCTCTCTTCTGATGAAGGACTAGCGCCTGAAAGGTTAAGAACCTCTTTCTGGTATTTCAAGCGCTACACTAATATATTCCTTCCATATACTGTACCGATTGTGTTGTTATTTCTGTTTACCTTTTACACACACACACACACACATATATATATATATATATATATATATATATATATATATATATATATATATATATATATATATATATATATATATATATATATATATATATATATATAACAAAGGAATTGTGGTAAGGAACCAAATGGACAATAACGCACCAGAGTACTCAATACTTAGGGTAGTAGAGTGGGAAATAGGAAAAAGTATGACCCCGACGGCAGAGCTCAAGCCGTTTCGACGGCTATTTCTGGACAGAATCTAATCTGATTACAGTAAACATCACGGGCGCTCTATCTCAAAATTATATTTGAAAAGCATTAGAAATGCGCAACCGGTAAAAACTTAAAATTAAACTGAATACTAACCAATACTTATTACTAATTTTTACTTATTCCTAATTAAACTATTTTTCACTGGGAACAATTTGTCAGCATTTTCATTTCCTTTTACCAAAATATCACTACTCGTGTGTTACACCTCTATTCTTTTATATATATATATACAAATAAATTATCGAGAATCGGAATCTCGGCCCACGAAATAACGAAACACAATCTTCGAAAAGTGTGGCAAAGTGCTCAATAGTTTGAATAAACCAGAGCTATAACTAACGTTTAAATACCAACACACTGAGATAATGCTTAAAATCATTCGCACAGCCGAAAAAACGACCAAGAAAATTCGGGTCAGACAAATAATAAATATATGAATGAAAAATCTATGAATGAAGATATATATATATATATTTGGGTCTAACCGGCCAGGGAATCAACTGCTTATGGCCTGTGTTGATATATTTCTCTGTATATATATATAGTATCGAGTACTCTGGTGAGTAATTGTCTAACTGGTTTTTACCTCCTCCATTCTGACATATATATATATATATATATGTATATATATATATTTATATATATATATATATATATATATATATATATATTTATATATATATATATATATATATATATATATATATATATATATATATATATATATATATATATATTTATATATATATATATATATATATATATATATATATATATATATATATATATATATATATTATATATATATATATTTATTATATTTGCTCTACGGTTCTTATATATTTCATATATATTTATCCTTATCGAGCCCTCTTTTGATTTTAGTCTTCAAATTTATTATTATTACTATATATATATATATATATATATATAACGAAGGAAATGTGGTAAGGAACCAGATGGACCATAACGCACCAAAGTACTCAATACTTAGGGTAGTAGTGTATATATATATAGTAGTATATATATATATAGGAACGAGTAGGACCCCGACGGCTGCGCTCAAGCCGTTTCGACGGCTAATTCTGGACTAAATTTAGTCCAGAATTAGCCGTCGAAACGGCTTGAGCTCAGCCGTCGGGGTCCTACTCGTTCCTATATATATATATATATATATATATATATATATATAGAGAGAGAGAGAGAGAGAGAGAGAGAGAGGGGTAGGGAGGGTGATGGTGGTATCTTGTTCAGTGTATTTTCAAAGAATTTAATTTGTTGAATACATACAATATGTAAATAAAACAGTTGACTTCTCCCCCCTCTCTCTCTCTCTCTCACCCCCTCTCTCTCTCTGCCCCTCTCTCTCCCTCCCTCTATCTATCTCTCCTGTCAGGGTCTAGTGAACACAGTGGCAATTACATTGTTATAGATCTACTATTGCATATATTTTACATATAGCCTATATATACTGTCTGTTGCACTACACATAGAGTCGTTGTAGTGGATGTTGATGATGATGATGACGATGTTCTCGTTGTTGTTGTTGATGAAGATGGTGCTGATGCTGTTGTTGTATTGGTGGTGGTAATGCTGGTAGTTGTGGTGATTTAATAGACCCAATTTCAGACCTGATCGACTAAATTTAATGGTCAAAGATGTGCCAACAGTGACCTTAACGTCTTTTCGTATGTCTGGAAATGCTTAGATTAATGTGACAGTCGTTCTGTTAGATTGGAGGAAGATTTTACTCCAAGATAAGGAACTCCGTTGGCTCAATATCGAAATTTAGCTGAATAGACCCTGAAAGATTACTGGTATATATATATATGTCTTAATATGCTGATATAACTTGGTAAACACATACCATTTCTCACACTCTATTGGTTTAAATCAACAGGAGAAGGCATGCCAGGAAAACATTTAATTACATATATCTATGTTCCTGTCCAGACCTAATACAAATGCTGATTAGGAACCAAAACGGGTTAAATCAATGACAAAATGCCATAAACAGACAGACACCATATCATGTTGGTCGTTGATGGGTCCAACGATCATCTGTGTCCCAAGACCGTCTCTTTACTTCGTTAAATCACAATGAGAGTATCGTGCCTGATAAAGGATATCATGATATGGAATAACATCAGACAGGAGATATATCTGACTGTTTTCCTTGGCAATGTTTGTTACTAACTTGTCCATGGAGCCTAAGATATCCTGTACAACTAAGGGCCAGAATCTGTATTTTATATTGTGTTTCTATTTTATTTTAAACTATTCTTCTGTTTTGTTTTTTATGACTAGGGGTGAGTTCAATGTATATTTGAAAACAAAACAAAACTTAATAACTCGTCTTTCGGGCAGCTATGAAACAATCGCATTATCCTATCAAAATCTAAAGTTCTAGTTTCTATGGTGATGACATATTGACATTTGAACTAACCCCTCCCAAAAACACATTTCACAAGAAACAAAGTCCTTCATGTACAGGTAATACATGATAATGATGATAATGATGATGATGGTTGTAGTGAATGTGATAATCATGATGAGGCTTATGATGATGACGAAGGTGATGATGATGATGATTATGAGGAGGAGGAGGAGGACGGTGATGAGGATGATGATGATGATGATGAATATAACGACAATGATAAGGTAACTGGAAGTTATGGTAATGTATGCCTTAAACAGCCACAGTCCATCTCAACGCCTGAAGACCTCGCACTTGTGTTTTTCGTTTGTCATTTTATTTAGAAAAAAAATTTAAGGTTTCTCTTTTTTTAGTTCGGGTTCCTTTTCTTTTGTTGTCTTCCCTTTGTTAATTATCCTAATTCCTATATATATATATATATATATATATATATATATATATATATATATACAATATATTTAGAAACACACAGATACATGCGGACACACACATATACATGAATGCTTCCACATCCAACCGTGAGTTAATGGTGCCAACCTCACCGATGTTGCTCAATGAATGACTGGGACAGACCAATCCGGTTGAATTAGACTGAACCAGTATCAGAGTTAAAAATACATTATGAAGAGACGGTTGGATGTGGATGCATTCATGTATATATGTGTGTGTCCGCATGTATCTGTGTGTTTCTAAATATATTGTTCATAACTCCCTCTGGTCGAGTAATCTTTGAAGTGTGGTGACTGCTGGAAAGCTGCCATTACTCATACTTCTCTCCTCCCTCACCACCTCTTCTACGGCTTCGATATAAATACCCCCTCCGCCTCCGTGGTATTTTCTTCGGGGTTATAAGAGGCTTAGCTCTGTTTCTCGACCGTTATATCGCGTGACTATCTCCCCCTCCGCCTTTTGGGATTCTTTCTCACGTCATGTAGACGCGTTCTTGAAGCTAGAAAACGAGGTATCCTCTTGATAAGTCGGCAGACCTCGCAAGGGCTGTATATCTTTATGATGTATTGTTTTTGTTTATGCCACGAAACTACGTAGTCGAGGAATCTAGGAGCAGTTTAGGTATGATACATTTTATTACTAATTATATCTAAATGTTTCTTCTCTCTTCATAATGTATATATATATATATATATATATAAGAGCTTCTACAGGACTAGAACTGTTTCATTCGTGAGAAATCATCAGGAAGCTTCCTGAATGAAACAGTTCTAGTCTTGTAGAAGCTCTTCTATTTTAAAACTTCTATATTCTGCTAAGTATTGAATAATACCTTACTTACTGTAAACCTCCGATTCAACCCGGAATAACTTACATATATATATATATATATATATGTATATATATATATATATATATATATATATATATATATATATATATATATATATATATATATATATATATATATATATATATATATATATATATATAAAACCATATTTATTCTATTATATATATTTCAAGGGTACCAACACTTTTGTACGCTCTCATCAGATAAAATACAATGTTTGTTTTATAAATAGTGATATATCCAGGAAGAAGACCTTAACGGTTCAAGTTTTT
>OZ024741.1:14884780-14887280 GCA_964016885.1 Eledone cirrhosa
AGATGATGTAGATCTTTTCTTCTTTTCGGGTTATAGCTACTGTCTCTCAGAGAGTGGGATTGGCTCAGTGCACAGTCTTTCCTCACTTTAAAAAAATCTTCACGCACAGGCATTGCACCATAGAATTAATTAATTATTATTAATAATGGTATATCGTGCAATAGCCATACTCGATAACGAGAGGGCAGCCATCATATATGTATGTATGTATGTATGTATGTATGTATGTATGTATGTATGTATGTATGTATGTATGTCAGTATGGAGAGATGACCCCTTAGCCTTTGTCAAGGCAGAATTCTAGGAGAAGGAAAACTCTGATATAACACCTGCAACCTTGATGGTATCCAATGATGTTGACTTGTTCTTCTTTTTGGTAAATATCATCTTGGTTAAGAGAGTGGGACTGGCTTTGTGCAGTGCCTTTGCTCACTATAAAAGCTTCACGGCACAGGCATTGCTTTATATATGGAGATCTCTCTACACTTGTCGTCACATGGTACCATGGGCCCAGCACTATGTGTCAGTAATTGTCACAGGTGTAGTGTTTTCAAGTCGCTGGCTGGACTAAAAAGTCACACTCGTTCAGCACATCAGTAGGGGTTCTCCTACATGGATATAAAGTAGTGGCCGTACTCGAAAACGAGTTGGTAGCCATCATCATGTCAGTATGTATGTATGTATGAATTATGTATGTATGTATTATGTCAGGTCACCAGTTGGTGCTACTGGTAACATTATCCCAGTACAACCTGTCTCATGGTCGGGTCGTTGGCGACTAAACTGGCAACCCCACCAAGGTTTCTTGGTGAGGAGGGTGACTTTGGACATCTTGCACTACTAAAAACAAAACCTGTCAAAGGGCAAAGGAGCTCTTAATAGTCAATAGCCATCCAAAATCACCGGGAAAGATGACCCCTTAGCCTCTGTCAAGGAAAACTCTGATATAACACCGATGATGTTGACTTGTTCTTCTTTTTGGTAAATATCATCTTGGTTAAGAGAGTGGGACTGGCTTTGTGCAGTGCCTTTGCTCACTATAAAAGCTTCACAGCACAGGCATTGCTTTATATCTGGAGATCTCTCTGCACTTGTCGTCACATGGTAACATGGGCCCAGCACTATGTGTCAATAATTGTCACAAGTGTAGTGTTTGTACCAGAGTTTTCATGTCGCTGGCTGGACTAAAAAGCCACACTCGTTCAGCGCATCGGTGGGGGTTCTCCTACATGGATATAAAGTAGAGGCCGTACTCGAAAACGAGTTGGCAGCCACCATGTATGTATGTATGTATGTATGTATGTATGTATGTATGTATGTATGTATGTATGTATGTATGTATGTATGTATGTATGTATGTATGTATGTATTCCTAAGAATAAAAACAGTTCTATTAATGTAGAAGCCATTTCTATATTAAATATATATATATATATATAAATATAAATTTAGGGAGAATCGCATTTCGGCGGGTAGAAATTAGCGAAACTTCCATATTGTGCAGACAAGTGCTCCATGGATATGAAGAAGATACCAGAGCTATAAACATAAGTTAAAATGGTCATACACGTTGAAACGATGCTTAAGAAGGCATTAACCACCATAACCAAAAGAGCGGACAAGCTAAAAGGGTCAAACAAAATGAGATATGATTGAAATATTTACCCGGACACTCGGGGAAGATATATATATATATATGAAAAGATTCAGGACCCCGACGGCTGAGCTCCGGCCATCTGGACAGCTAGATCCGAAACGGCAAGAGCTCAGCCGTTGGGGTCCAGAATCTTTTCATATTACCCACTCTGCTTCTCCAAGTATCAAGTACTCTGGTGCGTTAAGGTCCATCTTTTGTCTTACCACATCCTCTTTGTTATATATATATATATATATATATATATATATATATATATATATATATATATATATATATATATATATATATATATATATGTATATATATATGCGTCCCGGGTGCAATAGAGGTAACTGCAGTTAGTAAGGTTTCATATAGAAATGAGTTTTCCAGGACTAGAACTGTTTCATAAAAGGAAATCATCAGGAAAGCCCTGATGATTTCTAAAACATCATGTTAAATAAATGTGTGCGCGCGTGTGTGCATCTATGCCTGTGTCTGTGTGTGTGTCTATGTGTGTGTCAATGTGTGTGTGTGTCTGTGTGTGTGTGTGTATGTGTGTGTGTTTGTGTGTGTGTGTGTGTGTGTGTCTGTCTGTCGGTGTATATATTGATCACAATATTTATATATATATATATATATATATATTGTGATGAATCGTATGATGCCTGAAATAATGGGGTCACAAGAGTGAAAGATCACATCCCTAGTTCACTGAAATCTTTGTGATCCTCAGCGGACAGCTGATAATATAGAGGTGTGACCGATATTGAGTATCTGATTCCATCATGTGTGTTCAGATTTTAACTGATATAGATATATAATTGCTATTAACCAGCCCAGGCTTTCCTTTTATGTGCACAC
>OZ024741.1:14894780-14899780 GCA_964016885.1 Eledone cirrhosa
AGGAAAGAAGGGAAATAAGAAAGAAGGGGAGATGAAGGAAAGAAGGGAAATAAGAAAGAGGGAGAGATGAAGAAAAGAAGGGAAATAAGAAAGTGTGAGAGATGAAGGAAAGAAGGGAAATTAGAAAGAGTTAGAGATAAAGGAAAGAAGGGAAATAAGAAAGAGGGACGAAAGAAGGAAAGAAGGGAAATAAGAAAGAGGGAGAAAAGAAGGAAAGAAGGGAAATAAGAAAGAGTGAGAGATAAAGGAAAGAAGGGAAATAAGAAAGAGTGAGAGATGAAGCAAAGAAGGGAAATACGAATGAGGGAGAGATGAAGGAAAGAAGGGAAATAAGAAAGAGGGAGAGATGAAGAAAAGAAGGGAAATAAGAAAGAGTGAGAGAGGAAGAAAAGAAGGGAAATAAGAAAGAGAGAGAGATGAAGGAAAGAAGGGAAATAAGAAAGAGTGAGAGATGAAGGCAAGAAGGGAAATAAGAAAGAGGGAGAGATGAAGGAAAGAAGGGAAATAAGAAAGAGTGAGAGATGAAGGAAAGAAGGGAAATAAGAAAGAGGGAGAGATGAAGGAAAGAAGGGAATAAGAAAGAGGGAGAAAAGAAGGAAAGAAGGGAAATAAGAAAGAGTGAGAGATGAAGGAAAGAAGGGAAATAAGAAAGAGGGAGAAACGACGGAAAGAAAGGAAATAAGAAAGAGTGAGAGATGAAGGAAAGAAGGGAAATAAGAAAGAGAGAGAGATGAAGGAAAGAAGGGAAATAAGAAAGAGTGAGAGATGAAGGAAAGAAGGGAAATTAGAAAGAGTGAGAGATAAAGGAAAGAAGGAAAATAAGAAAGAGGGAGAGATGAAGGAAAGAAGGGAAATAAGAAAAGAAGGAAAATAAGAAAGAGGGACAAAAGAAGGAAAGAAGGGAAATAAGAAAGAGGGAGAAAAGAAGGAAAAAAGGGAAATAAGAAAGATTGAGAAAAGAAGGAAAGAAGGGAAATAATAAAGAGTGAGAGATGAAGGAAAGAAGGGAAATAAAAGAAGAGGGAGAAAAGAAGGAAAGAAGGGAAATAAGAAAGAGGGAGAGATGAAGGAAAGAAGGGAAATAAGAAAGAGGGAGAAAAGAAGGAAAGAAGGGAAATAAGAAAGAGTGAGAGATGAAGGAAAGAAGGGAAATAAGAAAGAGGGAGAAACGACGGAAAGAAAGGAAATAAGAAAGAGTGAGAGATGAAGGAAAGAAGGGAAATAAGAAAGAGTGAGAGATGAAGGAAAGAACGGAAATAAGAAAGAGGGAGAGATGAAGGAAAGAAGGGAAATAAGAAAGAGGGAGAGATGAAGGAAAGAAGGGAAATAAGAAAGAGGGAGAGATGAAGGAAAGAAGGGAAATAAGAAAGAGGGAGAGATGAAGGAAAGAAGGGAAATAAGAAAGAGGGAGAGATGAAGGAAAGAAGGGAAATAAGAAAGAGGGAGAGATGAAGGAAAGAAGGGAAATAAGAAAGAGGGAGAGATGAAGGAAAGAAGGGAAATAAGAAAGAGGGAGAAACGACGGAAAGAAAGGAAATAAGAAAGAGTGAGAGATGAAGGAAAGAAGGGAAATAAGAAAGAGTGAGAGATGAAGGAAAGAACGGAAATAAGAAAGAGTGAGAGATGAAGGAAAGGAGGGAAATAAGAAAGAGTGAGAGATGAAGGAAAGAAGGGAAATAAAAGAAGAGGGAGAAAAGAAGGAAAGAAGGGAAATAAGAAAGAGGGAGAGATGAAGGAAAGAAGGGAAATAAGAAAGAGGGAGAAAAGAAGGAAAGAAGGGAAATAAGAAAGAGTGAGAGATGAAGGAAAGAAGGGAAATAAGAAAGAGGGAGAAACGACGGAAAGAAAGGAAATAAGAAAGAGTGAGAGATGAAGGAAAGAAGGGAAATAAGAAAGAGTGAGAGATGAAGGAAAGAACGGAAATAAGAAAGAGTGAGAGATGAAGGAAAGGAGGGAAATAAGAAAGAGTGAGAGATGAAGGAAAGAAGGTAAATAAAAGAAGAGGGAGAAAAGAAGGAAAGAAGGGAAATAAGAAAGAGGGAGAGATGAAGGAAAGAAGGGAAATAAGAAAGAGGGAGAAAAGAAGGAAAGAAGGGAAATAAGAAAGAGTGAGAGATGAAGGAAAGAAGGGAAATAAGAAAGAAGGAGAAACGACGGAAAGAAAGGAAATAAGAAAGAAGGAGAGATGAATGAAAGAAGGGAAATAAGAAATAGTGAGAGGTGAAGGAAAGAAGGGAAATAAGAAAGAGGGAGAGATGAAGGAAAGAAGGGAAATAAGAAAGAGGGAGAGATGAAGGAAAGAAGGGAAATAAGAAAGAGAGATGAAGGAAAGAAGGGAAATAAGAAAGAGTGAGAGATGAAGGAAAGAAGGGAAATTAGAAAGAGTGAGAGATAAAGGAAAGAAGGAAAATAAGAAAGAGGGACAAAAGAAGGAAAGAAGGGAAATAAGAAAGAGGGAGAAAAGAAGGAAAAAGGGAAATAAGAAAGAGTGAGAAAAGAAGGAAAGAAGGGAAATAATAAAGAGTGAGAGATGAAGGAAAGAAGGTAAATAAAAAAAGAGGGAGAAAAGAAGGAAAGAAGGGAAATAAGAAAGAGGGAGAGATGAAGGAAAGAAGGGAAATAAGAAAGAGTGAGAGATGAAGGAAAGAAGGGAAATACGAAAGAGGGAGAAAAGAAGGAAAGAAGGGAAATAAGAAAGAGTGAGAGATGAAGGAAAGAAGGGAAATAAGAAAGAGGGAGAAACGACGGAAAGAAAGGAAATAAGAAAGAGTGAGAGATGAAGGAAAGAAGGGAAATAAGAAAGAGTGAGAGATGAAGGAAAGAACGGAAATAAGAAAGAGTGAGAGATGAAGGAAAGGAGGGAAATAAGAAAGAGTGAGAGATGAAGAAATGGAAGGAAATAAGAAAGAGGGAGAGATGAAGGAAAGAAGGGAAATAAGAAAATGGGAGAGATGAAGGAAAGAAGGGAAATAAGAATGAGGGAGAGATGAAGGAAAGAAGGGAAATAAGAAAGAGGGAGGAAAGAAGGGAAATAAGAAAGAGTAGAGATGAAGGAAAGAAAGGAAATAAGAAAGAGGGAGAGATGAAGGAAAGAAAGGAAATAAGAAAGAGGGAGAGATGAAGGAAAGAAGGGAAATAAACAAGAGGGAGAGATGAAGAAAAGAAGGGAAATAAGAAAGAGTGAGAGATGAAGGAAAGAAGGGAAATAAGAAAGAGTGAGAGATGAAGGAAAGAAGGGAAATAAGAAAGAGTGAGAAAAGAAGGAAAGAAGGGAAATAAGAAAGAAGGAGAGATGAAGGAAAAAAGGGAAATAAGAAAGAAGGAGAGATGAAGGAAAGAAGGGAAATAAGAAAGATTGAGAGATGAAGGAAAGAAGGGAAATAAGAAAGAAGGAGAGATGAAGGAAAGAAGGGAAATAAGAAAGAGTGAGAGATGAAGGAAAGAAGGGAAATAAGAAAGAAGGAGAGATGAAGGAAAGAAGGGAAATAAGAAAGAAGGAGAGATGAAGGAAAGAAGGGAAATAAGAAAGAGGGAGAGATGAAAGAACGAAGGGAAATAAGAAAGAGTGAGAGATGAAGGAAAGAAGGGAAATAAGAAAGAAGGAGAGATGAAGGAAAGAAGGGAAATAAGAAAGAAGGAGAGATGAAGGAAAGAAGGGAAATAAGAAAGAGGGAGAGATGAAAGAACGAAGGGAAATAAGAAAGAGTGAGAGATGAAGGAAAGAAGGGAAATAAGAAAGAAGGAGAGATGAAGGAAAGAAGGGAAATAAGAAAGAAGGAGAGATGAAGGAAAGAAGGGAAATAAGAAAGAGTGAGAGATAAAGGAAAGAAGGGAAATAAGAAAGAGTGAGAGATGAAGGAAAGAAGGGAATAAGAAAGAGGGAGAGATGAAGGAAACAAGGGAAATAAGAAAGAGTGAGAGATGAAGGAAAGAAGGGAAATAAGAAAGAAGGAGAGATGAAGGAAAGAAGGGAAATAAGAAAGAGTGAGAAAAGAAGGAAAGAAGGGAAATAAGAAAGAGTGAGAGATGAAGGATATATATATATGGTGGCTGCCAACTCGTTTTCGAGTACGGCCACTACTTTATATCCATGTACGAGAACTCCTACCAATGCGCTGAACAAGTTTGACTTTTTAGTCCAGGCAGCGACTTGAAAATTCTGGTACAAACATTACACTTGTGACAATTATTGACACATAGGGCTGGGCCCTTGGTACCATGTGACGACAAGTGCAGAGAGATCTCCAGATATAAAGCAATGCCTGTGCCGTGAAGCTTTTATAGTGAGCAAAGGCACTGCACAAAGCCAGTCCCACTCTCTTAACCAAGATGATATTTACCAAAAAGAAGAACAAGTCAACATCATTGGATACCATCAAGGTTGCAGGTCTTATATCTGAGTTTTCCTTCTCCTAGAATTCTGCCTTGACAAAGGCTAAGGGGTCATCTCTCCCGGTGATTTTGGATGGGCATTGACTCTTAAGAACTCCTTTGCCCTTTGACAGGTTTTGTTTTTAGTCCTGCAGGATGTCCAATGTCACCCTCCTCACCAAGAAACCTTGGTGGGGTTGCCAGTTTAGTCGCCACATATACATACATACACACCTACATACATACACACATATACGCATATATATATATAATATACATATACATACATATACATACATATATATATATGTATATATATACATATACATATACATATATATACATATACATACTATATATATTTACATATACGTACATACAGTCACACACACACACACACACACACACACACACACACACACACACACACACATATATATATATATATATATATATATATATATATATATATATATATATATATATATATATATATATATAGGTTCCGATCGTGTTAATGAGTGCACCCACATCGGAGTGGCCCCATGCCTACCACTGTAGAGACACTGTCGAGGTTTTTCGCCCACATCCCTTCTCTTCTCACCACACTGCTACTCCGTTCTCTCTGC
>OZ024741.1:14909780-14922280 GCA_964016885.1 Eledone cirrhosa
AACTGTCCAGCCTTCAGGCGCATGCTCAGTTTAGACCCATTCACTCGGGTCATACTCGCTACGTTTCCTCACCTTTTAACAAATGTACTGAATGTCAGCACTTGCCTCTCCACCCTCACCTTCCTTTCTAAGAGGAACTTGAAAACGTTGATGCGAAAATGTTGGCCGAAGAGGAAAGTGTCTGACTTGTCTTTTCAGCCGCGTCCACCACACAACCTTTTTAATTGACTCCCTATTCTGATCTGTAACCTCAGATGAACAGTACTTTCCACAGGATAAATACTGTTCCCCAAAGAGCTATCTTTTGCAATGTCATAATGTTGGAACTTATCCAATTGTATCAACGTTTTTCGGAATGTTTTGTCAACGACCCAAGTGCTCCAATCACAATTTTTACCTCTTTTCTTTTCACATTTCACATACTCTTAACATTCTCAAATTTGCATAATTTATGATTTCCTAATTTTCTTTACTATTGATGTAAGAAATACCTCCTTACAGTAACTTTCTCCACCAAAGTTATACCTAGCCTTGTGAGATTACAATCTCAGTCTGTCGGGATTGTAAAGTCCCACAAAAATATGATTTTCTACGACCTTCACTGGTTTATGTTGATACCATTTCTCAGTTATTAGAAACCCATATTTCCTGCAAAAAGACCAGTGGATATGTTAGTACACTTTATTTTGATGTCTTTTATATTCCCTCTGCGCATGTCATAGGGACTCTCGACGTGTGTCACATTTTCCACCTTCTTCCTAAATAACCTACACTTATTTGTTTCATGTAGGTTATAGATATTCCTTATTGCATTTGTGTTTTGTGCTTGATCTTAAGCAGCTATTAATAAACTTTCTCTGTCTCTCTTTTAAGATCAATTTTGTCAAGCAATCCATGAAAATATTTCTTTTACTTAATTCATTGTGGTTTGTCAATTTGACCGTGTAATTCCATATTCTGCCCCGTGCTCAGTTTATCCGCTAGCAGTCTCTGTTTGTCATTTTCTTTAGTTTCAATAATTTCAATGCATAAACCTCTGTATTTGGAAATATACCGTAAAAGATTTATATTACTGGCCAAATATAAATCTTAAGTCCTGCATTTATTGGCCACACAATCTTTCACCCTCACAAGTCCTCGGTGTCCTATGTTCCGTGTGTATATAGTCTTATATTATTTACCTTTGGATGCAATGCACCATTGTCTTACACATGAACCAATCCAACATCTCTATCTATTCCATGGTCCAATTTAAAATGGCCTCATTATGTCTAATGACCGGTACAACACAGTCATTGATAGCAATAATCAAGTTCTTTCCATCCAATTTCGTCTTCAGTAACAGCTATAACCTATTTAGATATGTGTACCCTCTATCCCTAGGTCACCAATTGGCCCTCCATCAGAAAATTCAATCATCATCATCATCGTTATTATTATTATTTGGATTGGCAGTATCGGTAGAGCGTCGGACATGCTTTGCAGTTACGGTCCTTTACATTCGGAGTTCAAATCCCGCCAAGGTTAGCTTTGCCTTTCATCTTTACGGGGTCGATAAAATAAAGTACCAGTAACGCACTGGGGCGATTTAACTGACGTACTCTTCCCCCCAAATTGCTGGCCTTGTGCCTAAAGTAGAAACAATAATTATTATTAATATTGGTGTTGTTAAATGAATCGGACGAGATGCCTTTTTACATTTAGTTGCGGCCTTTTTCATCCTGATGTCAAATATGTCATAGATCCCCGCCATTTGTCATCCATCTTGGTGTGATAAATATAGTAGTACCTTCTGTACATTGAGGTCTATTTAATTGATTAACCCCAATTGTTCTCTTTAAAATAATCTTATACACATTTACTTAGAAAGGGTGGACAGCAATGGAACAGTGGAAATGTCTTTCTCAACGAAATCTTCATCCCCATCATCAGCATACAACATTATCGGTACATTTGTGTATGTGTGTATATATATATATACATTATATATATAGCATATGTGTGTGCATATATATATATATATATATATACATTATATATATAGCATATGTGTGTGCATATATATATATATATATATATATATATACATATATATATATATATATATATATATATACATTATATATATAGCATATGTGTGTGCATATATATATATATATATATATATATATATATATATATATATATATATATATATGTATATATATATATATATATATATATACATATATATATATATATATATATATATATATATATACATATATATATATATATATATATATATATATATATATACATATATATACATATATATATATATATATATACATATATGTATATATATACATATATATATATATATATATATATATATATATATATACATATATATATATATATATATATATATATATATATATATATATATATATATATAAATATATATATATATATATACATACATACATATATATATATATATATATATATATAAACATAATCAAACACATACACATATATTGATGTGTATCTGTGTCTGCCTAGTTAACAATATACATATATATATTCATGTGATCCTCCCTGTATATGTCTGTGTATGTGAGTACATAAACATACTCACACATACGCATATACATGCATATGCAGACACGTACATACACATATACACACACACAACGGCTATGATTAACCAGTTCAGTTGAGGTTATTAAAAGCGAGAAACATAAAACTGATTTGCATATTAATTCAAATATGCAAAGTAGAAGAGCTTTGACGTTTGCAAAGAACTTATTAGAGCTTAATTAACAAACAATTATGTTTAAATAAGCCCCTCTTGACCCACCACAGTTGTGATGCTTTTCAACATTGCCTGAGTCATAATAAACTTAATAAGTTAACAGATTTCATATATTATAGATTGATAGCAAAATAAATCTTACTAATAACACTATGACGTGCTCTGTGTCACATCTAATTATTATCATATTATGGCATGTCTTCAAAATGACTGTAATGTATATTATATGTGTGTATATATATATATATATATATATATATGAACGAGTAGGACCCCGACGGCTGAGCTCAAGCCGTTTCTGAATTGTCCAGAATTAGCCGTCGAAACGGCTTGAGCTCAGCCGTCGGGGTCCTTCTCGTTCCTATTACCCACTCTACTACCCTAAGTATTGAGTACTTTGGTGCGTTATGGTCCACCTGGTTCCTTACCACATTTCCTTCGTTATATATATATATATATATATATATATATATATATATATATATATATATATATATATATATATATATATATATATATATACATATATATATACATATATACACACATATATATATGTATACATATATATATAATGTATGTATATATATATATATATATATATATATATTACATGTAAATAAATGCATATATATATGTGTGTGTGTGTGTATATGTGTATGTGTGTGTCTGTGTGTCTGTGTATTTGTGTGTGCTTATATATATACATTACGTTTCAAGATGGCTGACTACCAACAATACAATGACGTATATTACTTTAACGCATATATATATATATATATATATATATATATATATATATATATATATATATATATATATATATATATATATATATATATATATATATATATATATATACATATATATATATATACATATATATATATATATACATATATATGCATACATATATATACAGTAAAAAAAAACTTTTTTCGCTGTACATGCCTGAACAAAATAAATATAATCTGAGGTTTTTCGAATATTAATAATAATATTCGATTCATTTGCAATTATGCAAAAAAGCCTCATGAGGGGCTCATTCTACTAACATGGCTCTAAAATGAGGCTTGTTTGCATAATTACAAACGAATCGAATATAATTATTAATATTCGATTACATTTATACATATATATATATATATATATATATATATACAGAGAGAGAGAGAGAGAGAGAGAGAGAGAGAGAGAGAGAGAGAGAGAGAGAGAGAGAGAGAGAGAGAGAGAAGATGAAGTTGGGAACAGCACGGGGGATACATTTAAGGGTCCACCTTTCCTTTCTGACTCGTCAAAGTGACACTACTGAAAAGATAATGCTTCCCGTGCCTGAGTATAGACGGTATTGGCAACAATATTTTCCAGTTCCATTGAGTACAGCAACAGTATATATATATATATATATATATATATATATATATATATATATATATATATATATATATATATATATATATATATAAGGATCGATCGACTTTCCTCAAATCGAACCGAGGAAACAAAGTTTTCGTCGGTCTTTCCAGTTGCTAATACTATATATCGGTTGCAATTCCAGGTAGAAGGAGGAACGTGAAATAAAATGTCTTGCTCAAGGACATAACGCATATATATATATATATATATATATATACATCTAAAATTTAAACAAGGCTTGTGCCAATAGTGGCCGAAGCCTATCAAAGTTAGGTCCACTGGTATTAGAATCTAATTCTCTTGACCACAAGCAAATGAGATATGGGATTTGATCTCAGTATAACGTCAGCGGGAGGTCAGTTATTTGAGTGTGATGTTATTTAGCCATAGGTCCGCTTTGACAGCCCATTACGTTTAGTATTATGTAAGACAAAGTTATATATTATTTCTTTATTTATCCAAAATATTGAGGAAGATATGGCAGCTTGTTCTACCAGTTAAACAACAACAACAAAATTATTCGGTGAATTAGCAGTATCGGTAGAGAGTCGGACGCCATACATTGCAGCATAGAGTTATGTCTCTTTATGATCTGAGTTCAAATCCTGCCGAGGTTAACTTTGCCTTTCATCCTTACGGGGTCGATAAAATAAAGTACCAGTCACTGGGGTCGATTTAATCGACTTTCCCCTCCCCCCAAATTGCTGGCCTTGTGCCTATATAAGAAATCATTATTATTAGAGTATTTGTATAGCGTCGGATACCATGCTTCGTAGCATAGAGTTACGGCCTTTACTTTCTGAGTTCAAATCCTGCCGAGGTTAGCTTTGCCTTCCTTCCTTATCGGGTCCGATAAAATAAAGTACCAGTAATACACTAAGGGAGACTTTTATTGACCTTCCCCTCCCCAAAATTTCTGGCCTTGTGCCTAAATCAAAAACCATTATTATTATTATTGATAATGAGGGCGGTGAATTGGCAGTATCGGTAGAGGGTCGGACGCCATGCTTTCCAGCATAGTTACGTCCCTTTACGGTCTGAGTTTAAATCCCGCCGAGGTTGACTTTGCCTTTCATCCTTACGGGGTCGATAAAATAAAGTACCAGTAATGCACTGGGTAATTGCTGGCCTTGTGCCTAAAGTAGAAAACAATTATTATTGATAATGAGAATAATACGGATAATAACATTTGGAGTGGTGATAGCCACGCCTCTTGGAACGGTTAGTAATATATCTACAACAATAACAACAATAACAACAACAATAACAACAACAATAACAACAACAATAACAACAATAACAACAACAATAACAACAATAACAACACACATAACAACAATAACAACACAAATAACAATTACAATATCAACAAAGGCAACTACAAAATAACTATCATAGGAAACAATCCCAAATAGTAATTAACAACATTATATATGTGTGTACGTGTGTGTATATGTGTATATGTGTATATGTGTATATGTGTATATGTGTATATGTGTGTATATAGACATCCACACATACACACATATATATATATATGTATGTGTGTGTTTGCGTGTACATGTGAGTATATACATATACATATATATTTGTATGTAAATATATATATGTGTGTGTGTGTGTGTATGTATATGTATATATGTATGTATATATATATATATACATACATATATACATATACATATACATATACACTCAACGTAACGTTGTTACTGTATATATATATATATATATATATATATATATATATATATATATATATACATACATATATACATATACATACACAAACAACGTAACGTTGTTACTGTATATATATATATATATATATATATATATATATATATATATATATATATATATATATATATATATATAGTAACAGTAGAGTAATTGTAATAGTAATCTAAGTAATGTTGCGAGTGTTTAAGTTGAGTGTAAATGTGAGATGAAAGGGAAGTTCTCCAATTATGGAGTTGTGACATAAAATGTAATGTGTGTGATGGAGGCGGGAAATTATGGAGTTGTGTGACATAAAGTGTTCACTGTGATCAAGGAAACTTACTAACTCATCTCATATGACATTTCCATTCTGTGTAGTTGTGTCGTTTAGAAACATTTCTCTTGTTTTTACACTGTTTTAACTGCTTTTGTTGTTGTTACTGTTGCTGTTGTTGTTGTTGTTGGTGGTGGTGGTGGTGGTAGTGGTGGTGGTACTGTTGTTATCGCTGTCGTCTTTGGTGTTGGTGTTGTCGTTGTTACTGTTGTTGTTTTTGATGGTGGTGGTGGTGGTGGTGGTGATGGTGGTGATGGTGGTGGTGGTGGTGGTGATGGTGGTGGTGGTGGTGGTGGTGGTGGTGGTGGTGTTACTGTTGTTGTTGGTGGTGGTGGTGATTGTGGTGGTGGTGTTGGTGTTGTTGCTGTTGTTATCGCTGATGTCGTTGGTGTTGGTGGTGTTGTTGTTGTTGGTGTTGTTGTTACTGTTGTTACGCTGATGTCGTTGTTGTTGTTGATGTTGTCGTTGTTACTGTTGTTCTTGGTGATGTTGTTGTTGTTGTTGTTGTTGTTGTTGTTGTTGTTGTAGTTGTTATTGTTGTTGTAGTTGTAGTTGTTATTGTTGTTGTAGTTGTTATTGTTGTTGTAGTTGTTGTGTGCCGGAATTGTGTATGTAACTGTGTGTGTGTGTGTAACTGTTTTATGTAGATGTTAACATATAGATATGAGTGTGTGTTGATGTAACTGGGTACATGAGCTTGGGTGTAACTGCGTATGGGTGTTAGAATCTAATATATATATATATATATATATATATATATATATATATATATATATATATATATATATATATGAATATATATATATATATATATATATATATATATATGAATATATATATATATATATATATATATATATATATATATATATATATATATATATATATGAATATATATATATATATATATATATGAATATATATATATATATATATATATATATATATATATATATATATATATATATATATATATATATATATTAGAAAGTGAGGTTTTTCTACAAAATGAAAAATAACCGAGGTGTCCTACACGAGTGAAAGTATAAAGAACAAAAGATGAAATCGAAAATGCAACTGGAGTTTTATTTTTAAAAATATATATATATTTATTTGGTTCCTTTACCGGTTTCGCAGTTCTTCTGCTTTTCAAAAGTAGAGTTGAGATGGAGGGTCTGTGGTTTTTCTCACATCTAGTTGGTCTCTGAATGTTACTTGTTTTATATGGAAAAAAGTGGCTCGAAATGCCAGGTTTTTAGAGAGAAGTAATTTGAATGGTTGGTCAATAATTATAATAAATTTCGCGCCAGTTCGCGTTACAAAGCTCTTCAAACAAGGGGGGGAGGCACAGGTTGTTTTTTTTTCATATATGAGTGTTTGAATTTCTTTTTACTTAAAAAAAAGGGGGGCTCACGGAGGTTTTTTTTAAATAAACGTAATTTGATTGTTTATAAATGAAATTATGGCTGTCACGTGAACAAGTTTTCATTAAATTTTAGCACTTTGTAACGCGAACTGGCGCGAAATTTATTATAATTATTGACCAACCAATCAAATTACTTCTCTAAAAACCTGGCATTTCGAGCCACTTTTTTCCATATAAAACAAGTAACATTCAGAGACCAACCAGATGTGAGAAAAACAAACAGACCCTCCAGCTCAACTCTACTTTTGAAAAGCAGAAGAACTGCGAAACCGGTAAAGGAACCAAATATATATATATATATTTTTAAAAATAAGACTCCAGTTGCATTTTCGATTTCATCTTTTTTTCTTTATATATATATATACATATCATTATATAAGCGTATATAAATATACACACATAAATACGTATATAACGTGCGCACACACATACCTACAGGTAAATACACATATGTTCGCTAAACCTATGTCAACCAAAACACAAAGCACACATATACACACACCCTACATAGGTGCAAACCCGCATACACACAAAAAAACGCAAAATACACGTATACACATAACCATATACACATGTACCAGTATATATAATATAATATATACACCTATAATAAATACAAGCAAATATACGTACGAGAAAGTATACGTACCTTCACAAAACATACAGGTAATATATACTTACCTATACAAATAAGTAATGGTATAAACATAAAATATACTTAGCTACCACATCAAGACGTAACAATTCCGAGTATTGTTCGTACTATCGCATAGTTCTATATAACATCAAACATATTATTATTATTTTCTCATCATTTTATGTGTATATGTTGACTCAAAAGCGTGCGCGTAGAACTCAAACGCAAACGGACTTATGCACACACACACACACACGCGCGCGCGCGCACACACACACACACACGCCCCCCCCCCACACACACACACACACACACGTATATATATTTACACAAATGCATGGGAATACGTAACTATATCTGTGTGAGTGCATATTGTATTTCTTTATATATATATATACACACAGACATTAGTTTATGAAATTCGCCGAATGTACTTCATATAAATAAATATATATATATATATATATTATATATATATATAGGGGCGAAGTGTCCGTGCATGCGTTATAGAATCTTGAGTTGAACAATTGCGTCGGTTGAAGCAGGCAGAATTTTGACTGCTTACTAAAAAGTATAGACACAAAAAAAATATACCACACACACACACACACTAGATAACACTCCATGTGGCTTTGACCGGGAGGGTCATTTAAAGGGAATTGGGTTGGGGGGGGGGTAAGTCTGCGCAGCCCCACTCTCCGTCATGGCGATTGGACTGCATGCCCTGCTCCCAGGTTACTCCTCGCGAAGAGTAACCTGGGAGCAGGGCATGCAGTCCAATCGCAAATATTTGTCTGCCTCTCTGTTTTGTTCCCGTATAAATTTGCACTATATATATATATATATATACATATATACATATATATGGGAGCTTCCAACAGTAATGGTTGCAATCTTTAAGGGTATGTCAATATTTATTTATAAAACTGATCTATATTATATTTTATCTGATGAAAGCACACCATAATTTAACTTGGTGTCCTTGAAATATGTATAATGAAATAAATATAGTTTTATAAATATAGTTTCCATTTGTTAATATCGTATATATATATATATATATATATATATATATATATATATATATATATATATACATATACTTTTTTTTATCTTGTTTGCTTTTCCCATATATGATTTTATTAGACTCTGAATCTGTTCATTTTATTAACTCTTTCACAGAACCATACTTAGTATAATTTGGATTTTCTGTATACACTTGTATCTATACTCGTGTAGAGATATATATACTTCTTCGTTTAATATATATATATATATATATATATATCAGTGTGTGTGTTATTACAATAGGCAGTTTTGTGATTTGTTTGTATATAATACTTTCAATTCTACCCTGATGAACTATGACAGTTGGTCGGGTAGATTCTCTGATTGAAGTCTTACGTAATTTATAAATATACCCATATCGAAGTTTGATGTCAACTACAGCCGCCCTCAGCATAGAGATTTATGGGGTGGCTTTCACGACAATGATGATGGTGATGATGATGATGACGCGTTTGCATAGGTATATGAACATGCATATATATGTAAATATTTATGTATTTACATACATATATATTTACATACTTACATACATGCATGGATATAGGCTTATATATGTATATATATACATGTATGTGTCGGTGTGAGAGAGAGAGAGAGAGAGAGAGAGAGAGAGAGAGAGAGAGAGAGAGAGAGAGAGAGAGAGAGAGAGAGAGAGAGAGAGAAAGAGAAAGTCCCGGGTTCAATCGGGGGTAACCACAGTTAGTAAAGTACTCAATCCATTAGTAGAGTGTAAACATCATGTTTGATATAGAAATGACTTCTACAGAACGTGAACAGTTTTAATCAAAAGAAATCACCAGGAAAGACCATGATTTCCAGATGATTTCATTTGAATGAAACAGTTGTAGTCCTGTAGAACTCATTTCTATATTAAACTTGATATACATATATATACATATATATATATATATATACATTTAATATATATATCCATACATACATACGTACGTACAGACGTACATACACACATACATACACACATATATAGATACGTACGCACATACACGTACATAGATATACTTGAAGTATTCTAGCAAAAGAACGTCTGTGTAGAATGTGTTTAACTGTATGTTGGGAGTGAGAGAGATCTGGTTGTATGTTCCTTAGAGAAGTGGTATGTTCCAGATGAAGACAGTGGCACTACAGAGAATGACTCAATATCATCTAGAGAATAAATGACCAAAGTGATAGGAACTTAATGCAAACAATTATTCATCACTGGAGATAGTATAATCCCCGAACGTCGGTAGATCAATCTACACACTCACACAGAGAGTCAAGGACTTTTAGAATACAATAGTGTAGAACAATACACATTATATACACACGTTGTATAACCTCGGCTTTAGTTCCTGTCCACAGAGCGGACCCTTTTATATCCGAAATGTTAGAGATATCCCTAATACATTGTCCTAGCTGTACGATTGTATCTCTCTTATGTTAATTCGAGCAAAGCTCAGTCGTCGTTGGCGGGAAAAATTTCCATAAAATCTACGGCATGTAAAGGTCTTGCCACTCTGTCACGTGGCTAATGGCCGGCAAAAGTTCATGTCAGCGATTCAACGGTATTTCACCACTTTCTGGCCTCTACTTTACAATCTATCTCTCCCCTACACACACATAAACTCTCTCTCTCTCTCTCTCTCTCTCTCTCTCTCCTTCCCTCCCCCCTCTCTCTCCCTCTTTCTCTCCTTCTCTCACCCCCTTTCTCTTACTGTACGACTTCCATCTTATCCATCTTACACGGCTTCTTTCTTCTACCCTTTCTACATATCTACAAATATTTATCGCCCCCTCCTTCCGATTTATCATCATACTTTGTATGTGTGTAAGTATGTGTATTTTTATGTGTATGTATGTATCTATTTATATATGTGTATATATATATATATATATATATATATATATATATATATATATATATATATATATATATATATATATATATATGTATATATATATATATATATATATATACACATATATATATATATATATATATATATATATATATATATATGCATGTATGGATGTTTGAATGTTTGTACGTATGTATCTATGAATGAATATATTTATGTATGAATGTATGTATTGATGGAAGGATGTATGTATGTACGCATGTAAGTATATATGTATATATGAATGCATATGTCTACGTAATGGATGTATTGGTGATTTTGGTGTGTATGCATTTATATACATATGCACGTGTGTATGTTATTGTTATATATCTATTTATCTATTTAAACAAACATGCATATATGCGAGTAAGTATACACATACTCACATATATTTAAATATATATGCATCGTAAATATGCATATATATACGTATATATATATTTATATGCATATATATATACGTATATATATATGTATATTATATATATGTATATTATATATATATATATATATATATATATATATATATATATATATATATATTAATATTTATAAAGACAAACACAGAGATTCATAAACACAAATTTGTATTAGTATCTCGTTTAGGAGGATATGTATATATATATATATATATATATATATAAGTATTGAAGTTTCCGTTGAAAATTGAAAAAGTCATAGGAGTGAAGAGTGCTCTATGTAAGTACCAGAGCAAAATTTAATGTATAATAAACAATACAATATAATTACCTCATTACCAGAGGTTTCCCGAACAAGACGAATACGAAAAACGTCCTCATTCGTTCGTCGGACAAGGCAATTTAAAACATAGTGAAATATTTGGAAAGTCTCCTCAAGAAATGCAAAAAATATATAAATAAAAGTAATGAATAAGATATATAAAAAAATATAAGGAAATATAGTTAGAGCATGTGTATATGTATGTATATACACTCACAAATGTACATATGTGTGTAATATATATATATATATATATATATATATAAATATATATGAATTAATTTCTTCGGAAAGGTCCAGGAAAAAAGAGTGCTCTATGTAGGTTACAGAGCTTAATAGTTATGTAATAAACAACATAAGGCAATTATTTCATTTACCAGTGGTTTCTTGAAAGCAAACAAATTTTGCTTTCAATCATCAGAATGAAAAAATCCTGGTGTATTTATTGACATTGG
>OZ024741.1:14934780-14947280 GCA_964016885.1 Eledone cirrhosa
TTGTTTATGACATAGCTTCAGCTCTTCATGGAGGTTGATGTAAGCCTATCTGGAAATCAATCATACAAAAACAACGATAACAACAACAACAGCAACAGTACTATCATCAATAAGGATAACGATAGCAATATTATCATTATGAATAATAACAATGGTAGATATCTATATCTATATCTATATGTTTATAATAGTATTTCTCATTCAAATTATAGCTTCTATCATATTGAGATCACCATCTCACAGTTGATTGTGCGGTTTATAATAATCATATGTATATATATATATATATATATACACACACACACACATATATATATATATATATATACACACATATATATATATATATATATATATATATATATATATATATATATATATATATATATAGAGAGAGAGAGAGAGAGAGAGAGAGAGAGAGAGATATACACATATATATATGCTTTTGTGAGTGTCTTGTTACAGTGTGTGTATGTGCCTCTGTTTTGTGCGTGTGTTTATATGTGTACTGACCGATGTATGAAAGTTGCTATTGATAAACCATTTATTGCGGTCACTGACCGGTTGAAATACAACCCAAACATTCCTCCGCCATTTGGACCTTCCGGTTCGAACACACTTCATTAGTGTTCAGGACAAGAAATCTGCTGATCCTCGTATTGGACAAAGGAAATAATATTTCCATATTTATTTTCATTGCTGATACCATCAGCTGGTGGCAACTCTTGGCAGTGAAATAAAGTACCGTTGTACTTTGGGTTAAAGAAAATACAGCAACATCAGATAATTATGATTTTATTCAACATATTCATCTCTCAGATTCACACACTTATTGCACCTCCCCTGTAAAGCTCAACCCTTTCGCGAAACTCTTAAAGCCAGGAACTTTTCAGCACCCCGGTAGTTTGCTGAAGAACATATTACACCAACCATTCTATGAATCAAACCTATAACCTTATGTTAGAAGGACCAACACCATACCCACCTCGTACTTACCAACGTTCTATCATTCTAAATCTTTCTCAAATATACCTTCAAGTCCCTGTCCTACTATCTCTTCCATATAACACGATCCACTTTTCTCCTGGATAATTGCAACGACTAACTATCTACAATTTCTTGTCAGTCTCGACTGTGTACGAATCCTTTGTGCATTGAGGTCCAGAAAATAGTTTTCTCACGTTTCCAGAGGAGCTTTCTCCGAAATATCGGAAAACCTTTTTTCCAACGAGTCTAAGAATCTTTCATTTTTACAAACATATGACGTCTTCGTTTACAATTAGTTTGTTATTGGGTAAGGTTGTAAGAAAATGTTATATATATATTTATATATATATATATATATATATATATAAGTTTATCCCGGGTTCAATCGGGGGTAACCACAGTAAGTAAGGTACTCAATACAAAGCAGAGTATAAATATTTAATGTAGAAAGGCTTCTACAGGACTAAACAGTTTCATTCCGGAGAAATCATATATATATATATATATATATATATATATATATGTATATATACATAGAAAATTGCCAACTTGACTGTCACCACTGAATATGAACCTGAAGATTGCGAAAGCATGAAAGTACTTGTTCAATTAACACTTAACATTTAATATTCTACCATACTATTTCATTATAATATCATTATAATTTTAAAGGATTGTAAATAAAACGAGTAAATCAAAGTTGGAATTCCTTTTATTAATATAATCTTCTATACACAATCATACACACCCGTAAATATTTGTTTATATATATATATGTATACATGTGTGCGTGTGATGGGGGGGGGGGGTTACTAATAGACGTATGTAATAAATAAATGTCTTTAGTAAAAACCTAGCTTGCTTGACTGAACAATTTAAATAGCCCTGGTTAAACGATGGAGAAAAACTGAAGAACATCTCGACGAGTTTCACTATTTCTACAAGCTCACCAATCGTTTCTAATTCTTTTACATATAAAGAAGGGAGTAAATTCTTGCTAAGAATCCCTTTCTTTGAAATTTAGAATAGAATTACGTCTCGACATTCAAAATAGTCACCCTCTCCTTGTATTTGTATATTTTCACATACACACACATTCATACATACATACATGCAAACATACATACATACACACACACATACACATATATATATATATATATACATTTATGTGCATATATATGCGTTTACGTATACACATACATACACACACAGACACACATATATATATCTATATGTGTGTCTGTGTGTCTGTGTGAGTGTATATACATACATACATACATACATATACACGTGCATACACACACACATACACATATATATATATATATATATGTGTGTGATATTTACCTCCATATATACTGTAGAAAGTGAAATATCTGGCATCATGTTCAACATATGTAGGTAATCCATACTGTATGTATTCGAACATATCCCCGTCCCTAACACCAATGAAACTTTAGTAGCTGCTTCTTATAGAATAACAAACACAACTTTTATGTTAACAATCAGCGTCCTCTGGTGGCACCTTACAATGACCTTCTGCAAGTGATTTCCACCACCCCAACCTAACCATACACAAATATGTTTAACATCAATGGCAGCTTATAACATCTTCAATACGAACCTACCATGGATCTTTTTACTAAATGATTCTGTTTATATATGTGTGTTTATCTGGTTTATCTGGCTTATCTGGTTTATCTGTCTGGATGTGTAGATATTTGTTGCCAATTCACACCTTTGTGGACCCAACATTGTCGAATGGGCAGGAGTTCGTTTCGTGGTATGTTGGGCTTAATCCCACTGCTTGGTATACTGGGCAAGTCTCATTTAAAATAGCCTCATGGCTAGCCAAGTGCTGTGAATGAAATTTGGTAGATAGGAACTAGTTTGATGCCCATCGGTTCGACTTTACCTGTATTTCAAAAGATAATTTATTTTATCAACTCCTTAAGAATGAAAGGCAAAGCTAACTTTGGCGGGATTTGAAATCAGAACATAAAGGGATTTTAATTCTATGCCACGAAGCATGGTGTCCGACACTCTACCGACACTGCCAATCCATCGCCAATCTAATAATAATAATGGTTTCTGATTTAGACCCAAGGCCAGCAATTTTGGTGGAGGAGAAAGTCAATTAAATAGACCCCAATGCAAAACTGGTACTTATTTTATCGACCCCAATGCAAAACTGGTACTTTATTTTATCGACCCTGTAAGGATGAAAGACAGCTAACCTCGGCGAGATTTGAACTCAGAATGTATAGCACCGTGACTCTATACTGCAAAATATATTGTCTGACGCTCTACCGATACTGCCAATCTAATAATAATAATAGTAATACATATTTTTTCATAAATTGTCCAGGAATTTGGGAGGAAAGCACAATCGATTAAATCTCTCTCAATATGTTATTTTGACACCTGACCGATGAAAACCAAAGTTGGATTTGAGAGCAAAACGTAGAAAGTCGAAAGAAAGATTGTAAAACAGATTTCCGATAATTTATCAATTCTGACAAACCCATTACTTTCTCCAGCGAGGAAAATAATAACAATACATGTATTTCTATGTATGTAGTATATTAAAAGATGTATTACAAGTGTATATAAAGAACATTAAAAATGTATATTATTCTCACTGAAACTGGTTTTCATTTTCTTTATGAATATATATATATATAATAGATATATGTCTACACACACACACACACACACACACATATATATATATATACATACACACACACACACACACACATATATATATATATATATATATATATATATATATATAATAATAATATATGTAGTAATAAACACAATAAATTGTGTATCGTTTGCTTCAGGTTAAATTTGTCAAGCCAATGCGGTACTTCAACCCTGTGTTTATTATTACGTATATTATCATATAATGCTCAGTATTTATACTTTGAGGTTGTTAATTACAGGGTATTAATATGAATTATTAACTCTGCCTTTTATTTGTATATATATATACAAATTGTCCGTAAAAAACGTAAATAAAGAATTGATCGATCACTTATTTTGCTTGTTGAATGTTTAGTGGGGGAACGGTTGGTGTACTAAATATCCGAGATTATAACTTCTGTTATAAATATATCTACTACTAACATTAACTACTATAACCAACTTTGTTAACCAACTAAAGTCACCAAAAATAGTAAATATTATTACATCTAATATTAAGTAATATAGCCAGTAATACTAACTACTCGAGCTATGAATACTACCTAGTATAACTACTAATATTATCTATTGCTTTAGGAATAATTGCTAGTAGAGTTAGGACTGGATTAAGGCATTAGGGGGCCCGGAGCACTTCAGGTTTGGGGGACCTCTCATATACAAAAAAGAAATTAGAATACACAGCACTCCGCCACCATAATTTTACATATCAGTGTTAGTTTGGCGCAAGTAATTGGAAGTGAAAAGTTATACATACAGGTATTAAATTAAACAATTCTAACCATCCTAAAACAAAAAAAGCCCAGTAGAGGGCACAAATAAATTGTTTTGTTTTGATAAACTTCATTGAGGACTTGCTAGCTTCAGTAATTGATGGTATATATTACTGTGGCAATTCAGTTATCGCTGCTTATTCCAATTGGAATATCATGAGGCTTACATATATTAGATATAGAAAATGGTGTGTTTGTAGCATATTTAGTTATTAACAACAGAGGTGCGTGACCCAATGGTAAAGGTTTGGGAGTTACGATCATAATGTCGTCGTGGGTTCGATTCCTGGGCTGAGTTGTGTTGTGTTCTTGAGCAAAACACTTCATTTCACATTGCCCGAGTATACTCAGCTGAAAACCAGTACCAGGAATAACTGGGGGGGGGGGGTAACCCTGTGATGGACTGGCATCCTGTCCAGGTGGGAGTCTTGTACTTGTTGTCGTTTCACGCCACGGAAACCGGGATAAGCACCGACTTGATGAACTTCCGAGTTTTATGACAACAGAGGTGTGGCGTGGAATGTGGTGGAGGTTAATATTGCAATGTTCTATTATATAACTTGACTTCTCATCAATAGATAGAAGGATTGCTATTTGACACTATGAGAATGACTGTAATACAGTATCCGATTGGCCAGATACACTATTCTTACATTGAAGTCAAGGAAACTCTAAGATAACATAGTTTCCTTCCTGTGAAGGGGAGGGGTTTATACCACTATTGAATCCTTGTGTGCCTTTAGCAGAGTCCATTCAGTTACCAGGTTTAACACCACCACCTGATCCTTGGATTATTTCAGTAGAGCCCATTCTAGTGACTTAACTCATCACCACCTGATCCTTGGGTTATCTCAGTAGAGCCCATTCTAGTGACTTAACTCATCACCACCTGATCCTTGGGTTATCTCAGTAGAGCCCATTCTAGTGACTTAACTCACCACCAGCTTTAACACCACCACCTGATCCTCGGATCACTATCAGAGTCTACTTTGTTGATTTACTTCATTGCCGAGTTTAACAGCAACACCTAGCTTTCGAGTGACTTTACCAGAGTCCACTCTGTTGCAAGTATTTGGACCAAGTCTCCGGCTTTATGGTACCCAATGCCATCCAAGAAGATAGATATCTTTGGTTGACCGTTTTAATATGTCAACCGAATCAAAATCAGCTCTTAGCCTTTTGGCAGCTTTAACAGAATTCCATCTGTTGCAAGTATCCAGGTACTTGGTTGGAAGAGGCCGGTGGCCCAGATAGTAGTTAAAGGCCCTGTCCTTGCCCCCAATCTTAAACAGTAAAAAAAAGACATAACCACAGCAAACCACGACTCATCCTGGTATTGAGTACGTCAACCAAGTTATATTGGTAGTGGAACTAAAACTTCATAGTTTCACTGAACACCAGAATTAGAAGTAGTTGTCGTAGTCGTCGTCAAACGATTGACTTGAAGAAGACAATGTGAGGACATTACACAGTAGTGCCCGGATTGTTGAGAATGACATCGGCATCATCATCATCATCATCATCGTTATTATCATCAACAGCAGTATTATCATCATCATCGTCATCAGTGCCATCATTATTATAGACAAGATTAACGTCTTCATCATCGTCATCATCATCAATATCATCATGATCAACACCCTCTTCCTACTCCTACTCCTCCTCTTCATCATCATCATCATCATCATCATCATCACAATTATAAGGGTTGTAGGGGTGGAGGTGGTGGATGTGTGATAATGGTCATAGGGGCGATAGTTGTAGTAGTGTTATTGTCTTTAGTGTGGTGGCGGTGTGGGGGGGGGGGGTAGTTGTGGTAGTGGTGGTGTTGTCTTTAGTATGGCGGGGGATATGAGTGGTGATGGTGGTGGTGGTGGTGGTGTTATTGTCTTTAGTGTAGTGGCGGGGGTTAAAAGTGGTGACGGTGGTGGTGGTGGTGGTGGTGTTGGTGGTGGAGATACCACTAGTTTTGTCGTTGGTGGTGGTGTGGTGTTGGTGGTGGGGATACCACTAGTTTTGTCGTTGGTGGTGGTGTGGTGTTGGTGGTGGGGATACCACTAGTTTTGTCGTTGGTGGTGGTGTGGTGTTGGTGGTGGGGATACCACTAGTTTTGTCGTTGGTGGTGGTGTGGTGTTGGTGGTGGGGATACCACTAGTTTTGTCGTTGGTGGTGGTGTGGTGTTGGTAGATCTTATTCAGCGTCCAATTAGCTCTCCATCCACTTACATCAAACAGCCTTCTTGCCGCCATCTTCCCACGTTTATCTCCCTCCCCTTTACACACACACAAACACACCCACACAAGCACACACACACACACCTTTCCACACACATATATACTTTAGCGTACATACTACTACTACTACTACTACTACTATTACTACTACTACTACAAGCTCCACAGCTGTTACTACCACCACTGACAACTAACACCACAACTACTAATACCACCACCCTTACCATCACCAACACAATAACAACACATTCAACGCCGATACTACCTATAACCCCACCACCAACACCATCATCACAATGACCACCCCACCACCACCAACGACAAAACTAGTGCTATCCCCACCACCAATACCATCACCTCTATCACCTCTGCTACCACCACACCACTACCACCAAAGCCGAAACTACTTATATCCCACCAATACCATCACTACCACCACCATTACCACCATCACAACCACCACCACAAATACCATCACTACCACTACCATTACCACCACTACCAACACCAGTAGCACCACCACCACCACCACTAATACCATCACTACTGTTTCTCATTTGGTGATTTTCTCGATGTCGTTGTCAGCCATTTTAAATTGTGATAGTTGTGTTGGTGAGGGTGGTGGTGTTGTTGGTGTGTTGGTGACTGTGGTGGTGTTGGTGCTTTTGTGAGGGTGGTGGAGGTGGTGATGGTGGTGGGGGTGGGGTGAAGGAGGCGGTGATGGTGGTGCTTTGGTGAGGGTGGTGGTGGTGGTGGTGGTGCTTTGGTGAGGGTGGTGCTGGTGGTGGTGGTGTTTTGGTGAGGGTGGTGGTGGTGTTGGTGTGTTGGTGACTGTGGTGGTGTTGGTGTTTTGGTGAGGGTGGTGGTGGTGGTTGAGGTAGTAGAGGTCCGGGGAGAGGTGTAGCTGTTTGATCTTGTATTGCTTCATGCTTTTCATTAGCAATTATATACTAATATTACAACCCTAACGACCATCATTATCATTGCCGCCACTGCTTCTCTACCCCCCCCTCCCTCCTTGCTTTCATCATCATCATCGTCGTCATCATCATAATTCCCGTCATTAGCATTATAAATATGTTCATAATCATCATCACCATCACTACCACCACCACTACCACCACCACCACCACTATCATCACCACCACCACCAACACAATCACCACCACCACCACTATCATCACCACCACTATCACCACCACCACCACCACTATCATCACCACCACTACCACTACCAACACCACAATCACCACTACCACCACCACCATCACCACTATCATCACCACCACCACCATCAACACAATCACCACCACCACCACCACTACCAACACCACAATCACCACTACCACCACCACCATCACCACTATCATCACCACCACCACCAACACAATCACCATCACCACCACCACTATCATCACCACCACCACCAACACAATCACCATCACCACCACCACTATCATCACCACCACCACCAACACAATCACCATCACCACCACCACTATCATCACCACCACCACCAACACAATCACCACCACCACTACCAACACCACAATCACCACCACTACCACCACCATCACCACTATCATCACCACCACCACCAACACAATCACCACCACCACTATCATCACCACCACCACCAACACAATCACCACCACTACCACCACCATCACCACTATCATCACCACCACCATCAACACAATCACCACCACCACTACCACTACCAACACCACAATCACCACTACCACCACCACAACTATCATCACCACCAACACAATCACCATCACCACTACCACTACCAACACCACTATCATCACCACCACCATCACCATCACCACTATCATCACCACCACCACCAACACAATCACCATCACCACTACCACTACCAACACCACTATCATCACCACCACCATCACCATCACCACTATCATCACCACCACCATCACCATCACCACTATCATCACCACCACCACCAACACAATCACCAATACTACGTCTAGCATCATCATCATCTAAGCAATACTATGGATATCAGAGCCAGTAAGTAGAGTGGTGGAGGTGTGAAGTTGGAGGCTAGTGGTGTGTCTGGTTAAATAGACAAGGACACGTGACTGCTTCATGTTTTATTGACCTCAGAGGAATTACAGCGGCCAGATTCCTGTACTGGTCATTTAATCTAAGATAATAATGGTTTCTGATTTAGGCACAAGGCCAACGATTTGGGGGAGAGGAGAAAGTCAATTAAATCGACACCAGTTCGTTACTGGTACTTTATTTTATCGATCGCATAAGGAAGAAAGGCGAAGTTAACCTCGGCGGAATTTGAACTCAGACCATAAAGGGGCGTGACTCTATGCTACAAGGCATGACGTCCGACCCTCTGCCGATACTGCCAATCCACCGCCCTTAATAATTGTTTCTACTTTTGGCACAAGGCCAGCAATTACCCAGTACATTACTGGTACTTTATTTTATCGACCACGTAAGGATGAAAGGCAAAGTTAACCTCGGCGGGATTTGAACTCAGAATGGCAAGGGACGTAACTCTATGCCTCAAAGCATGGCGTCTGACCCTCTACCGACACTGCCAATCCACCGCCCTTAATAATAATAATAATAATTGTTTCTACTTTAGGCACAAGGCCAGCAATTACCCAGAGCAGTACTGGTACTTTATTTCATCGACCCCGTAAGGATGAAAGGCAAAGTTAACCTCGACGGGATTTGAACTTAGACCGTAAAGGGACGTAACTAAGCTGGAAAGCATGGCGTCCGACCCTCTACCGATACTGCCAAACCACCACCTTAATAATAATAATAATGTTTTCTGGCAAGAATAGCAGGACAGAGTCAAACGACAGTAGACTTATAGGTAGCCATGTGTAAGATAATTGGATAACATCTATGACTTTAATTGGTCCTACTTGGAGATCCAGCCGGAGCATTAGGTTACTGTTTCTTCCAATAGGATCCTCTGGAAAATGTGTCAGAAGACTCTCTTCTAACAAGACTCTCTCAAGTATCAGTGGGCGTGATAAAACCATAATACCCGTTTAATTTATTAACTATAATACCCGATTAATTTATTAACTACAGGGACTAGTATATATATTACAATAAATGTTGTAATACTAAGGTTTACAATACATTTGGAGTTGAACAAATAAAGTTATATATAATGGAAGCTATGGACAAAGGTGTCCTATTATAGACAAATTTCAGATTTAGATTTAATATTACATGAAATAAACATAGAATTATTGTAGCACACAATACTTGACAAAAGGTATATTTTAATACATGGAAATCATTTAGAGTTGGCCACCTACAGACGCAAGTTATGTCAGAGCAGTCGTTATTTCTGCTCACATGTATATTATATATTTCCTAGGGATGACTGAAAACACACGTAAATAAATCTTCGGTGATTTCGTTAATAAAGAAACCCACAACTTCTTCACAAATATACTTTATTATTTTACATATATATTTTTACTTCGTTGAAACTAAAAACTTCCGGATTCTCTCCGTAGAGATCACTCACTTTCCGCTCAATCCATATATTGGGTGGAAGTGTCTCCTCTAAATTATACGGTAAATTAAGCAGAGGACGTTTGACTTTCAGAAAATTCCTAACATCTTTGTTTTTATTTTTTGCTTCTTTTTATTATTATTATTATTATTATTTTAACACATTTTCCATCTTCTTACCGATTCTCAAGTAATGGACGAGTTGAATCAACCTATTTAATATTTTTATAATAAAACGTAATCACTACTAAAAAATAAAACAATTCCCTGACAAAAAAAAAAAAGACGTAAAATTACTTGGTTTAATTCCACATTTAGTCTTAATGTGAGTTTGATTATCGCTAAATATTACTCGAATTTGTTAAGTGAATATTTTCTGAAGTCTTAAAAGGAATAATGTTATAAAATATGTGTAGTATACATAACTTTGCCACAAAAATTGTAAATATTAATAATAAAAAACTTAACGGGCGGCGGCGGCGGCGGCTTCTTCTTCTTCTTCTTCTTCTTCTTCTTCTTCTTCTTCTTCTTCTTCTTCTTCTTCTTCTTCTTCTTCTTCTTCTTCTTCTTCTTCTTCTTCTTCTTCTTCTTCTTCTTCTTCTTCTTCTTCTTCTTCGACAGTCTAACCACATGTCCATAATATCGCAGTTGTCATCTCTTGATTCTCTATGTGGAGTGTCACCCTGATCTTAAAGTTACGCACCTTATCAAGTAAAGTTACTCCAAAGACTTTTCAGGGGAAACCCATTTTGACCGCTGTTATGCGCGATCGCACTCTTTCGGTCATTACCCAACACTCGTGACTATATGTAAATGCGGGCACGAACACTGAATTGAAGATAGCGAGTTTAACTTTTCCACCTACCCCCTTCTTCTGATGACATAGGGATGAAGCTGATTTATTATTGCACCTCAAGCAAACCTTGTATTTAATTCAGCCTCCTAGACGTGTGAAAACTGCCCAGAGGTACTTGAACTTATCCACCTGCTTCTGTGTAACTTCACTCACATTTAGAGTGCACTGCGCAGACTTTCTTTTGAGGATAAATGCCTCAGTTTTCATAGCATGGATTTCATTACTGCCGCGCAGCACTCAACAACAAATTTATCCAATGCATTCCGACAGCAATTCTTTATATCTTTCAAAATTGAGAGTGCATTTAGCAAACGTATTTACAGTTGTTAGTCCTGTATCTAAACCCTATTGATTTGTCTGCGGAGAATAACTGGTAGACACTAGTTTGGCAGTGTATACCCGGTTTAAAAAAACAATTTCAGTAATTATGAAAATATTTGGAAGATACTGTAAAGGGTTGAAACATGGGAACAAGGTAACGATAAATTTGTCCTTCAGAACTAATGTTTTACCTCCATAAATCAGTATTTTGAAGACACATTTAACAATATAATTTCAATTGCTAGCGGGGACATCACATTCAAAAATTTGTTACCGTCATAAATTGAAATTTTCCATTGAACTCTTCCAAAGTTCCCTACGAATTAACTTTCCAGTACATTGTTTCATAATATTAAACGGTTTTCTTTCACTATTGTGGATATTCAACAGCTCTTATTTGATAAATTTAAAATTATATATTATTATTTTTTTTTATGTCTGTAGTGAATGAAAATATGAAATAATTTCATTAAGTTTGTTTATTACTTGAGAAGATTTGTTGAAAGCTGAAACATCAGAAGTTGAGAATCTGTGAGTTTCTCGTCTTACATTTTCTCAAGTAATCGTAGAAATTTTACAAAGTTGAAAGCAATCAGTTATATTTGATCCTGGGACAACTCCTATGGTACTTCTCTCTGGGATTATACAACGAACCACGCTGATAACAAACGATAAGAAAAGGTATTTATTCCACCAGCCAGCCCCGCTGGGATCATTATACAAGGAACATGAGTAACGATGTTTTGTAAATAGAAAATAGAACCATATATATCAAACAGTATTGATTTCGTGTTAGGCTGATCTTAATAGAAGTTCGTATGTAATAAAAGTTTCTAAATTAGGAACAGGGTCAGCAATTTAAGGAGAGGAAGGAGAGGAAAGTAGATGAAATATATTGGTACTTTATTGTATCGACCAATTAAGAAAGGCAAAGTTGACCGTTGTAAGTTATAAACACCAGCATAAATAGACGGAACAAATACCACTACCACACATATGCACATACATACATACATACACACATACATACGCATATATATATATAAATATGTGTGTGTGTATGTGTATGTATATATATATATATACATA
>OZ024741.1:14957280-14972280 GCA_964016885.1 Eledone cirrhosa
GCTATTTCAGAGCATTTATTCCAATTTCTAATTTCTGCCGGACCGGCAACCGCTCTTTCAAACCAGTTCCTGTACACAGCTAAGTATTCTATAAGTCTCTAGCTGTGTCATTCTCGATAAAAGCACTGGATATGTAGTCCTGAAGATTTCTAATAAGAATGAAACGCGTAGATTACTTCCCTTGCTTTTATCGAGAATCTAATTGTAATACGTGACGTATTCTATTCTATAGCGATTAGGTCTTCAAAATGTTTATTATAAACATACAGAATATTTTCGAATATTCTATGTCTATATTCACATATATATCGCTATTTCAGAGCATTTATTCCAATTTCTAATTTCTGCCGGACCGGCAACCGCTCTTTCAAACCAGTTCCTGTACACAGCTAAGTATTCTATAAGTCTCTAGCTGTGTCATTCTCGATAAAAGCACTGGATATGTAGTCCTGAAGATTTCTAATAAGAATGAAACGCGTAGATTACTTCCCTTGCTTTTATCGAGAATCTAATTGTAATACGTGACGTATTCTATTCTATAGCGATTAGGTCTTCAAAATGTTTATTATAAACATACAGAATATTTTCGAATATTCTATGTCTATATTCACATATATATCGCTATTTCAGAGCATTTATTCCAATTTCTAATTTCTGCCGGACCGGCAACCGCTCTTTCAAACCAGTTCCTGTACACAGCTAAGTATTCTATAAGTCTCTAGCTGTGTCATTCTCGATAAAAGCACTGGATATGTAGTCCTGAAGATTTCTAATAAGAATGAAACGCGTAGATTACTTCCCTTGCTTTTATCGAGAATCTAATTGTAATACGTGACGTATTCTATTCTATAGCGATTAGGTCTTCAAAATGTTTATTATAAACATACAGAATATTTTCGAATATTCTATGTCTATATTCACATATATATATATATATATACATATATATATATATATATATATATATGTTTATATATATATATATATATATATATATTTATATATATGTATATATATTATATATATATATATATTAACATAAATATATATATATATATATACATATATATATATATATATATATATGTTTATATATATATATATATATATATATATATATATATATATATATATATATATATATATATATATATGTTTATATATATATATATATATATGTTTATATATATATATGTTTATGTATATATATATGTTTATGACTTGTAACCCAACAGTTGGAGGAAAAATGTAGCAGACTTGAAAACGCACATATAGACTCACACACACTCACACACATATAGACTCACACGCATATAGACTCACACGCACAAACTCATACAGATACACACATATTGCACACACTTTCTCTCTCTCTCTCTCTCTCTCTCTCTCTCTCTCTCTCTCTCTCTCTCTCTCTCTCTCTCTCTCACACACAAACACACCCATATATATATATATATATATATATATATGCGTGTGTGTGTCTGTCACTCTCTATATGTATATGTTAGTGTATCTGTATATATGTGTGTATATGTATGTGTCCTTCTCTGTATATATGTATGCGGGCATCTCTGTATATATGTGTGTGTGTGTATCTCTGTATATATGTGTGTGTGTATCTCTGTATATATGTGTGTGTGTGTATCTCTGTATATATATGTGTGTGTGTCTATAGGTATATGTGTGTGTGTGTGTGTGGGTGCGCATAGCTGTTCATAACATTTAATGGAATCTTAATCGCTCGTTACACTTGGGCGACTTTCCACAACACTATTTATATATTCAGGGAAATATTGCCGCTTACAACAACTACAACAACAACAATAACAGCTGCATCTACAACAACAACAACTACTACTACTACTACTACTACTACTACTACTACTACTACTACTACTACTACTACTACTACAACAACAACAGCTGCATCTACAACAACAACAACAGCAACAACAACTACAACAGCAACAACAACAACAACAACAGCAACAACAACAACAACAGCTGCATCTACAACACCAACAACAACAACAACAGCTGCATCTAAAACAATAATAACAACTGCATTCACAACATCAACATTAACTAGAACAGCAACCACAGCAATTACAACCATATTAACCAAAGCATCATTTGCAACAACAGCAACAACTGCAGCAGCAACAAGATTCCATTAATAACACCAGCATCATGTGAAGCAGCAGAAGTAGCAGGCATCACCTTTAACAATCGTAACAATAGCTACTACTACTACTACTACTACTACTACTACTACTACTACTACTTCTACTACTACTACTGATGCTACTACTACTACTACTACTGATGCTACTACTACTACTACGATGACAACGAAATCGACGACTACTACTACTAATATAATACTATTGCTGTTGCTACTACTATTGCTGTTGTTATTGGTGCTGTTGCTCCAACAGCAACAATAACAACAACGACAATATCTCTACAGGCATTTCCCACATTGTATTAGCTTTTATTGTAGTGTTTTCAGATGACAGAAACATGCGTCTCTGGATAGAATCTAATCCCTCAACAAATTAACTCAGTCAAGTAACAGAACGAATCTTACAGTGTTGCCACTTCTTCCAGTAGTATATGAAATTATACCACAGTCCTGCTCCTGATTACATTGTGGTATCTAATACAGTGGAATGGACTGTTAATACTTGTGTATCTTTTCCATAGACACAATACAGTTATCTTTACCATAGTAAGACTACCTACTTACAACGTTGAGTTCTTTAAGTTATTCATACATTCGTACATACATACGTACATACATACGTAGATTCATACATACATTATGTGTTTAGAGGGTCTGTATATGTGTCTCTACAGTCACACCAAATACAAAAGGATTATAGATAAACATTCACAAATGACATGTTATTGTTAATTTTTTAATCAACAATATCTAGTATTTACTATTGCTATTTTTTGGAACCTGCCTATGTCTATCCTCAAAGGTAATCTGTCAATGACTTTACAAAAATGTTTTGCTATCATGGCTTAGATGCAATTCTTATTGTTTCTAGAATTGGAATTGATAAGTTAATATCTGTATACATTCCAGTTGTATAATTCCAAATGGGATAATAGATATATTTCTTAGATTGAATAAATATATACAACAGTTTAAAAAAGGCTCTCAATACTTTTGTGAAAGTGACGTCCAAACGAATATCTTCCGCTACCAACTAACTTACCCCCCGCCGACAGGATGGAGAATACATTGCCCCGGAAGAGGGCGGGGAAACGCGCTGGAACAGCCACTCCACACTGCAGGGCTCGCACCTGCGTGCGGCTATATCCAGCCCGATAGCAGCAAGCAGGGATGTGGTCCGGGGCCAAGAACCCCGGACGCCTCCATTACTATAGGCTCTCAGATATATTCCTTAATTGCCATAATATTGTTTAGTTGAGCTGCTATATCGGTGTATGTCTTTAGCTGTCTAGCTCACTTCCTCACGCCATTGTATCTATTTAGTAATGTTATGTCGAAAGCAACGAAACACCAACCTCTAACGAATCTGTAAAACATTACTTTATGAATAGTCCACAGTTCCATTTATTCTTCTATACAAAGTAATGTAGTAAATGTTGGCTACTATGATTAATATCGTAATCTAAATATCTATATTTTAATCCATTCAAATTGCACTCGTAATGAGAAGGGAAATGTTAGTGTTAATGATAATCTTTGTCAAAGAAGGCAAGGTAGAGAACTCCGAAAGTAAAATTTGAGAGTAAATATAGCTTTAGTAGTAGGTAGAAGGCAAGGAGCAGCATAGCTGAATGGTTAAGACATTCACTTGGTAATCAATAGATCTTTGTCGAATCTTAGGCAATTTTATTTACCACAATTTCGGGTTGATCCATATATTGTGAATAAAATTTGGTAGACGGAAACTGGAAGCTCGTTGATTGGACTATACCTGTAATTCTAGAGCCCAGCTTTGCCATTCTTTGTGTCACACTGAATCTCCCTGAGAAATGTGGAAAATGTTCAGCCACTAACACGTTAATTTCATTTGCAAGTTATTCCGTTGACCAAACAATAGGAAGAGTCATAGCCGAAATTGACGGAGGTCCTTTCTATTCTAATATAGAAGAATAGCCAAGTTTTCCATCTGCTATCTGCTCTGTTACTTTCCTTGGTCATCTTTATATGGTCATATTATATAATACATGATCAGTAGACATGGTCAGACATTGATGTATGCCAGCTATTAACAATACATGGTCAAGCAATTGTTTCTATTTACTATAGGACCAATAGATTGAGTAAATATAGATCTTTAATTTTATAGTGTTACATTAGCAATATATAAAGGCCGGGTAATTAGAAGATTGTAATTAGCGTCTCCGTTAACCTTACCAGTGCAATATATATATATATATATATATATATATATATATATATATATATATATATATATATATATATATATATAATGGAATACTGTTGGCTTTTCGCTACAATGTTTTCTATACCTTTCATTTATATATATATATATATAGGTATGTATGTATACGTACATACATATATGTATACAGACGTACGGTAGTATGTATATATATATATACATGCACACATATATATGTACGTATCAGCCGTACTAAGAGTGAGAAATGAAATTTCGTTTCATTCTTTTCCATTTATATATATAAATATATATATATATATATATTAGAAAAGGGAAGTAGGGTTCTATACAAAACAATCAATATATGTATATATATATATATATATGTGTGTGTGTGTGTGTGTGTGTGTGTGTGTGTGTGTGTGTAATGTTTGTATTCCACCCTATTAATCTTGTCTCTGTCAATGATATACTACTTCTATGTCGATGATATAATACTTTTATCTATACCTACTAACTACTGGTTTAGATATTAATAGTCATCGGGTGTCTCATTCACGACTAGTACTTGACTGGTACTTTATGTCTGTACCTCGAAACATTGAAAGACAAAATTATCAGAGAGCCGTAATACAGTAAGACATTCTACAAGTTGTTCTAACCATTTCGCCAAGTCACGGTGCTACATTAAAGATACAGTCTCGTTATAATTGTTTCTACTTTTGGCACAAGGCCAGCAATTACCCCAGTGCATTACTGGTACTTTATTTTATCGACCCCCATATGGATGAAAGGCAAAGTTAACCTCGACGGGATTTGAACTCAGAATGGCAAGGGCCGTAACTCTATACGTCAAAGCATGGCGTCCGACCCTCTACCGATACTGCCAATCCGCCATCTCATTATAATGTGATAAAGTAAGGCGGTGGATTAGCAGTATCGGTAGAGGGTCAGACGCCATGCTTTGACGTATAGTGTTACGGCCCTTGCCATTCTGAGTTCAAATCCCGCCGAGGTTAACTTTGCCTTTCATATTTACGGGGTCGATAAAATAAAGTACCAGTAATGCACTGGGGTAATTGCTGGCTTTGTGCCTAAAGTAGAAACAATTATATAATAAATGATAAGTTGGTCTTATATCAGAATTTCGAGATGTGAAGGTGTTATGACTGTTGGTGTTTAGTCTCGGCTCAAACCTAATCCAGCACACATGATCAAAGGGATTATTTTACCTTTGATCTTCACGCGTTGTACCCACCTTTTCATAAACATACAATTAGTTCATGGTTTCTATGATGTTTGGGTTTGTTTTGAACGATGTTTGGCTAGTGTTTCTTGAAGGACAAGACATCAAGCAAGAGCGCTATTGCTGTCTAAAAACATCTGTCTGATAAAATGACAAGTCAGTCAATCATATTGGTGGCCTCCCCACAGCCCCGGGGGACAGAATACAGAAGGTGTTTACCCGAAGGACGACAAGGGAGATGCGCTGGAAAAGCTATTTTCAGCTCGCGGGGCTCACACCTGCGACTGGCAGCAGGCGCCTATGGTGGTCAGTATTACTTGATGGCTGAGAGAGATATTTGAATCAGGTGTTTCATTGGCCGACACAGATAGAAGAGACAGTAAAAGACGTCACGAGAGAAAACATGCAAGATACAGCCAATCACAGGCAGTTCTGTCTTCTGATTGGTTGGATTTAATTTGTATTTTATTGACGGTGCCATCCGTAAATATTACAATGAATTCATTGACACGTGAAAAGGAATATATACAAATTGAAACAGAAAAAACATACCTACACACACACACACACACACACAGAGACACACACACACACACATACATACATACATACATACATACATACATACATATATATATATATATATATATATATATATATATATATATATATATATATATATATATATATATATATATGTATATACATATGAATGTATATACATATATATGTATATACATTATATAATTAATATATATATATATATATATATATAAGCGGATGTAAAATGATGATGATGGTGACGATGATGATAATGATGATGTATTTGGAAATGTATATATTTCTATATATGTATATATGTATGTGTATATGTATATATTTCTGTATATAAGTATGTATATATGTATGTATATAACAAACTTAAATAAGAGAGTTATATAGAAGCTCAATGTGATAGGAAAATGTGACGGTGATCATCGGGCATAATCGAACCTAGAACTATATTCCATGACGACACGACATAGTAAAGCATCAAACTTTGAGGTTAAAATACTGGATCAAACCAAGATATTGTTATTACTGTCATATCACATGACCAACAGCAGAAAGGAGACAATCACTGAACTGCCATATATGTATGTATGTTTGTCAGATCGACCCTCAGTCTTTGTCAGGCTATTCTTCTAGGAGAAGGCAACTCAGGAAACTGGGATAACTCCGATATAAAACCTGCGGCTCAGTAGTTACAGATGATGTTGATCTTTTCTTCTTTTCGGGTTATAGCTACTGTCTCTCAGAGAGTGGGATTGGCTCAGTGCACAGTCTTTCCTCACTTTAAAAAAATATCTTCACGCACAGGCATTGCACGATAGCAATAATTAATAATTATTAATAATGTTATATCGTGGAATGGTCATACTCGATAACGAGGGGGCAGATATCATGTGTGTATGTATGTATGTATGTATGTATGTATGTATGTATGTACGTATGTAGAGGCGGAGGAGTTCAGCAGAGTCAACGGCCATCTAAATAGCAGTTTTTTTTTGGGGGGGGGGGGTTTCACCTGGGAGTGAAAGGCCTCCAGTTGTTGTCACAACACCTTTCTAGGAGAGAGAAACACTGAAAAAAAAACCTGCGGCTTCGGAAGCATCCAATGATGTTGACTAGTTCTCCTTTTCAGGTAGTGTTTTCGAAGCTCAGAGAGTGGGATTCGTCGAGTGCTAGGCCTTTCCCCACCTAAAAAAACCTTCAAAGTACAGGCATTGCTTGTTCAGGATATGTTACAAATTCGTGTGGCTGGCCGTAGCCTAAAAGTGCACCATTTTCTATAATTTGACAAGTGATTGCAATACTCTTAACAGAGTTTGCAGCAATCATGTATGTGTGTATGTACGTGTGTATATATGTATATATGTATGTATATATGTATGTGAGTATGTATGAAAGTATGTATGCATTTATATATGCACGTATATATATATGTATATGTCTGAATGTATCTATTTATAAATTATGTATATATATATATATATATATATATATATATATATATATATGTGTGTGTGTGTGTGTGTAGAAATGTATGTATGTAGTTATACAAGTTAATATATATTAATATATATATTTTTTTATATTTCAATTTTTATACCATCGTTGCGAAACATATTTAGGTTTCGAAGTTCAAATTCATCTACGGAGCAGGTTTGGATTTTGAAATTTAAATTTGTCCAGGAATCACGGCTTTTGCCAATATAAGCTTGTCTTTATTGACTTATATCGAGACAGACAAATTATATTCATTTTAATTAGTTTATTTCATTCTAGCTAACTTTGTCTCTTACAATACAAACACGTATGTCTTTATCATATATTAATATATATTAACTTGTATTTCACTGCTCCGAAATGCTTCTTTCTTTGAGCTGATTAATTGTAAATGACTTTGAGTTTAAACTCTAAATATAATATAATGTATGTATTTATATATGGATGTATTTATGTATGGATGTAGGTATGTATTTATGTATGGATGCATGTATTTATGGATGGATGTAGGTATGAATATGAATATATATATATATATATATATATATACATATATATATATAGTGTAAACGAAACATCCCCGTTTTTTTCTTATATATATATATATATATATATACATAGATATGTAAGTAGGTAGGGTCTAATGATACTGCATATAAATGTTACATTTCTCAGATGAATGAGAAAAAGATTATTAATTAGAAATGAAATAACTTGGAAAGATATCACCATGATAGTAATTATAGGAAACTCCTATATTAACGGTGTGTATATACACACAAACATGTATGTATATATATATATATGCATATATATATATATATATATATATATATATGTGTATATATATATATATATATATATATATATATATATATATATATATATATATATGTACATATATATATGTACATATATATATATATGTGTATATATAGTAAAGGTTAGGTGGAAATATCCAAGAGTAAGAGCACTCAGTCCATAGGACAAGTTTAGTATAAATAATTGTTTCTACTTTAGGCACAAGGCCACCAATTACCCAGTACATTACTGGTACTTTATTTTATCGACCCCGTAAGGATGAAAGGCAAAGTCAACCTCGGCGGGATTTGAACTCAGATCGTAAAGGGACGTAACTATGCTGGAAAGCATGGCGTCCGACCCTCTACTGATACTGCCAATTCACCGCCCTTCTAAGTTTAGTATAAATAATGACAACAGTGACATAAACTGGTACTTAAGTTTCGTTTGGTTCTGGACCCCAACTAATTCAGGATGTCATTTATTTTTATTATGGTAGGCTGAATGAGCTGATGTCTAGAACCCAATGAAACATGACTATCTCTCTACATATATATATATCTATCTATCTAAGGCGGGTAAAATTCCCGAGATCCATGGACGAGTTCTCTCCAGCGGTCTCTGTCCCTCATTATCGCTGCCATATCCTGCATCTCCAACAGACCAGTGTCTGTCCTTAGGGCATCAACATATGTTAACCTTGGTCTTCCTCTTCTAGTGTGTCCATGTAGGGGCTCCCAAAGGAGCACTGAGTGCAATGTCAACTCTGGATGTCGGTGAGCATGTCCAGCCAACCTCAGTCTTCTCTGTGTCATATATAAAGAAAGAAGAGTGACATGGTTTGCTATACAACTGGACTGCATCTAAGTGGACTACCTATAACAATAATTTGTTATCCCGTATATATATATATATATATATATATATATATATATATACATATATTAATTCAAAATATTAACAAAATAGATATTCTTGTGATCAAGTATAGTTTATTATACATATTTCAGAGATACTGAGTTAACTTCAACAGTACGTCCTCATCAGATAAAATAAGATGATGCATGACATACCCTGACATAGTAAATGGTATTAATAACTCTAGAAAACCAATATTGTTGAGTGCTTCCAATCTATTGTAATACTCATTCTTTGATTTATTCATTGAACCTTGTTTAACCTTTAAATATATATATATATATATATCAGGGCCTGACGGCTGAGTTCGTGCTGTCTCAACATCTAGTTCCGGAACTAGATGTTGAGAAAAGTGCTCATCCGTCAGGTCCGGACTCTGTATATATATATATATATATATATATATATATATATATATATATAATGTGTGTATATATATATATATATATATATATATATATATATATATATATAATGTGTGTATATATATATATATATATATATATATATATATATATATAATGTGTGTATGACTATACGTAGGATACAATTGCAAGAGGCATTCACCTCAATTATATAAGGTATATATAATCGCCATGATTACCAAGGGCGTGGGATTTCTCTCAATTATCGTTGCTCGAATAATAATTCTCTACTTTCATCCATATGTCGGTGAGAGGAGAGAGAGAGAGAGGAGGGAGGGTTAGAGAGAGAGAGCGAGAGGGAGAGGGGTAAGGGAGAGCGAGAGAGAGAGAGAGAGAGAGAGAGAGAGAGAGAGAGAGAGAGAGAGAGACGTAGTATTGGGTGAATGTAGCGAAACTAGTAAGAGGGAATGGGATTATTGCCAGTTTGTCCCTATAGGTGGAGCAACGATAGTTGAGAGAAATCACACGCTAAATAAATATGAAGTCACGCAATCTACTGAGTGTGATTTTAGTTCACGTGTTCGATTTCCGGGACGGGCAGAACTGTTTGACTTTGAGCAATATACGTCATTGAACATTCATCTAGTTCACTAAGTTGTACCTGTAATTTAAAGGGTCACACGTCCTGCTGAATCTCCCTGAGAACTAGGTTAAGGGCACACATCTCTATGGAACTAGTTAATTACAAAAGAAGGCGGTTCTATTGACTGAATTAACTGGTATACACGTCAATGGAATAACATTGACGTTATAACTACAACATGTATATACAAATATATATACATATGTATGTGTATATATATATACAGGCGAGTGAAAATAATTATATATATATATATATATATATATATATGTATATACAGGCGTGTGAAAATAATTATATATATATATATATATATATATAAATGGAAAAGAATGAAACGAAATTTCATTTCTCACTCTTAGTACGGCTGATACTTAAATGTAAGTATGTATACGTACATACATATATGTATACAGACGTACAGTAGTATGTATATATATATATACATACATGCACACATATATATATGTATGTATGGGTTTCCCGAACATTTATTATAATGTTCGGTTTAATGTTTTGTTTACAAACAAACCGAACATTATAATAAATGTTCGGTAAAGCCATACGTACATATATATATATGCATGTATGTATATATATACATACTACTGTACGTCTGTATACGTATATGTATGTACGTATACATACTTACATATATATATATAAATAATTATTTTCACACGCCTGTATGTTTGCACACACACACACACACACACACACACACACACACACACACACATATATATATATATATATATATATATATATATATATATATATATATATATAGTAATAATTGTTTCTACTTTAGGCACAAGGCCAGCAATTACCCAGTGCATTACTGGTACTTTATTTTATCGACCCCGTGAGGATGAAAGGCAAAGTCAACCTCGGCGGGATTTGAACTCAGGTCATAAAGGGACGTAACTATGCTGGAAAGCATGGCGTCCGACCCTCTACCGATACTGCCAATCCAAGTAATAATAATAAATTTGAAGACTAAAATCCAGCGAACGTTACCACGAACCAAAGTATCGTCTTCCTGTCTTCCTCCGGTTGCAACGTCTTTTGAAATATCCAGTTCTGCGTTTACAGATTGACTTTGTTAGTTTCAGAAGATCCCGTTAAGGGTGAAAGCAGCGATTCTTTGCTTAAACTTTAATCTGTTATTTTAATAAATATATATATATATATATATATATATATATATATATATATATATATATATATATATATATATATATATATATATATATATATATATATATATATATATATATATATATATATATATATATATATATATATATATATATATATATATATACAATATTAAATAAATGGAAAACTATATTTATAAAACCATATTTATTTCATTATATATATTTCGGGGATATCATATTAACAATATGCTATGCCTTCATCAGACAAAATACAATATAAACAGTTTTATAGATAAATATATTCGACATACCGTAATAAACATCAACTTCATTTGAAGAGGTTCACTCTAGCAGTGAAAAACTGTATTTTCACTGCTAGAGTGAACCTCTTCAAATGAAGTTGATGTTTATTACGGTATGTCGAATATATTTATCTATAAAACTGTTTATATTGTATTTTGTCTGATGAAGGCATAGCATATTGTTAATATGATATCCCCGAAATATATATAATGAAATAAATATGGTTTTATAAATATAGTTTTCCATTTATTTAATATTGTAAATATACTCCAAGTATTTGTCGAGTGCTTTTATATCAGTTATAAATATTTACTAGTTGTAACCCAACAATTTTAAATATAACTTTACATGTATATATATATATATATATATATATATATATATATATATAGAGAGAGAGAGAGAGAGAGAGAGATTTACACGCGTACACTCAATTTTCACATACATATATATTATTATTTATACGCGTGTGTATGTGTTTGTGTATAAGATGGTATATATGTATGTTTGTATTGGGTGATGGATTGTGATCGAAAATTATTAGAAATAAATATACAGCCAGACATCTATTTCTGATATTAAGTGAAACTTGATACATATTTGAACACATTCATGCCTGCCTCAACAGACGGACACACACACACATGGACACGCATACATACATATATATATATATATGTGTGTGTGTGTGTGTGTGTGTGTGTGTGTGTGTGTGTGTGTGTGTGTGTGTGTGTGTGTGTGTGTGTGTGTGTGTGTGTGTGTGTGTGTGTGTGTGTGTGTGTGTGTGTGTGTTTGTGTGTGTGTGGATCTGTGTGTGTTTGTGTATGAAGGTATATATATGTATTTGTACGCGCATGTATGTTATGTATTCCAAATAACTGCCTTCATCAGACAATATGAATATAAAATCCGCTGGAACAAACTTCCTCATTTGCATATTAATGATTTCAAATATTTGTATAAGACCAGTAATGTCCCTTTATTGCGGGTGAAGGATGTGATGAGGGAAAACTGATTAGATCAACCCGCACCAGACTGATTCTTATTCCTCAACCCCAGGAAGAGGGCTGTTGTGCGATTTAAGATCGTGTTCAAATCAATAATGGTTTAGACTCAAGGCGATCGATTATAGGGGACGGGAAGTGTGTGTGTGTGTATGTGTACATTTGTATGCTCTCACTCACACATGCATGCACAGAGACGCACACATACGCATTCATATATATATAATATACAAATATACATATAAATATATATAAATAAATATATATACTTATTTATATATGTAACACACACACACACACACACACACACACACACACATATATATATATATATATGTATGTATATATATATTTGCTCAGACACAATTCTCCCTCCCTACATTAGCTAGTCACTCCATATCCTATAATGTTGTAAAGAACTTATGGTTGGTTTAAAAGATTTTAGGATTAGTTATTTTTCTGCTTTGCGTGGGAGACATTGGACATTGTTCCAAATGAAGAATTTAATTTCATTCAATAGATTGGGATGAAATAGAAGAAATAAACAAACAAGAATACAACATTTGTTCTTAATTTTAATAAAAATGGTTTCTGATTTAGGCACAAAGCCAACAATTTTAAGGGAACGGAATTTCGATTTAATCGACCCCAGTGTATTACTAGTGCTTTATTTTATCGACCCGATAAGGATGAAAGGCAAAGCTAATCTCGGCGGGATTTGAACGCAGAATAAAAAGGGCAGTAACTCTATACCACGAAGCAGGTGTGCCACCATCTTCCGATACTGCCAAAAGTGTGGAAAACTGGTAAGGTGTGATGTGATGGAATCGAACTACCAAACGGTGATAGAATCAAGTCAATGGAAACAGACGAATAATATAAATATCGAGGTATGCTACAGAGCCATGAAGTAAATAGCAAATATGAAAGAAATTATGAGAAGGGAGTACTTTCGGAGATTGACGACGATCCTCACGTCCAGTTTGAATGATGGAAAAAAATGTGTAGGAAATAAACACCAGAGCTGCTTCATTAATTAGGACGAAACTAGAGTTTAAGGAAAATGTTTATTAGCTATTGAAGTATGCTTCTACAAGATAATACAGATGCAGGAAGGCTCTATTGGAAAAGAAAGGAGGGGACTGAGGTTTGCTGCGTGTACAGGATGCTGTCAAAATAGAAGAAAGTGGTTTGGGCTACTACATAAAAAAGAAATAAAAGTTTATATTGGAGTTTTTTAGGGATGGTATATTTGAGAAAAATGGAGACCCAGAAAACACAAAAACTGTGATTGCCGAAGAGCGTAAAAAAGCATTTGATGAAAATCCTCCGAATTCAGTGTGATAAGAAAAATAATTGGTTATGGTTAAGGAAAGGCTACATTAAAAAGAAATGGTAGGACTTATATTAGAACCGATCAAGCCATAAGAACAAGGAGGATAATGAAAAACGTAGACAAGAATGATGTTCAATCTTAATGTAGAAGTTGTGGGGAGAAAGCGGAGACGCTCATGTCGTTTCAGAGAGTAACCAGTTAGCCCAGAATGATCACAAAAAAGGCAAACATGGATAAAGTAGCTACACTGTTACACTGGAGTTTGTGTAAAACATGGATTTCTATCTACAGAAAGAAAGTTATGAACATGGTATCATAAATGAGGTGAGAGTGCTAGAAAACGATAAGATAACGCTCTTATGGGACTTCCCAATTCAGACCGAAATGAAGATTGAAAACAAGAGACCCGATATTATTGTAATTGAGAAGGAGGAAAGAAACTGTACTTTCATAGATGTAGTGTGTTCATTTGACTCCAAAATTGAACGAAAAGAGAAGGAAAAAGTTGGGGCTTATACCGTATTAAAATAGATCTTGACATACTGGAGTAATGAAGTAAAGTCAGTCACCATTGTCACAGTAGTGACTGGTGCTCTTGGCATGGTGACAAAGAACCTAGACAATTACCTGTCAAAAATAAACTTTGCACAAGGGATTGAACCATTCCAGAGGTCATGCCTACTGCGAGCAACCCGAAAATTGAGAAGCTTCTGAACTACCAGCAATAATGAAATCACAAGGAACGATATGAAAATGTTGGAATTACCCTAGGTTACTAGTT
>OZ024741.1:14979780-14982280 GCA_964016885.1 Eledone cirrhosa
TGGTTAAGAGAGTGGGACTGGCTTTGTGCAGTGCCTTTGCTCACTATAAAAGCTTCACGGCACAGGCATTGCTTTATATCTGGAGATCTCTCTGCACTTGTCGTCACATGGTACCAAGGGCCCAGTACTATGTGTCAATAATTGTCACAAGTGTAGTGTTTGTACCAGTCGCTGGGTGGACTAAAAAGTCAAACTCGTACAGTGCATCGGTAGTGGTTCTCCTACATGGATATAAAGATATATATATATATATATATATATATATATATATATATATATATATATATAGAGAGAGAGAGAGAGAGAGAGAGATGAGAGGCAGTGAGATCTGTCACGGCTCAGTGAACACATATAAATTTCTCCACGTACTAGTAGATAAATTATTTCCGTTCACGACTCCTAAACTCCTTCATGAGATCACATCCCAGTATGGACACTGCTATACTTTTTCACCAGCTACTACCTTTCTAGAAATATTGAGAATAGTTGTAAGAGATGTGCTTCCAATTGTGAGAAAACTGGTAATCTGACATCCTGATTTCAAACTCCAGTTTGTTTTATACATTCGGAGAATCGTTAGAGCGCCGGACGAAATGTCTTGCGTTAATACTCCCAGCTCTTTACATTCTATAATGAAGTCGATTAAATAAATATAAACCTTTTTAAGAAACTGCCAAGTAATGGGGTCGATTTGATAGGATTTCTCCTTCTACCATATTGCAGGAGCTGTTGCCTAAATAAGAAACCTTCTTGAATATTTCCTTGTATCATGAAGTACAGAATGTAAGAGTCTAAATATCTCAACTAAAAGCAGATCCAGTCTTATACCACCTTTTCTGTATTTTCTAAAACCGCTCACCATTGATTTTATTTGAGTTATCTCCCTTGAATGTTTATTTATTCATAAATTACATACCTCATTTGATAAAAACATAAACAAATGTAAATGCATGTTGTTATGTTTTTCGTACACTGAAATATGTAGAGACAGTCTTTATATGTTTCACAGTTTATTACAAGTCAAGAACTTTCAACTTTCCACCCTCGAACGGAACTCATTGCAAATTATTAGTTATATCAAACACAAACAAGAACTTAATTGAAATGGCCAGTCTCATTTGTATAACGTGCAATTGTTGGAGAGATGTTTAATTAAATAGTAAATATGTGTATGGACCTCTAACTCCTGGAGAAGACGTTGGGGCACCATATTGACATACGGCGTTTCTAGGCTACTTTAAAACCTGGCGGATCCCATCTCCTCTCCAGATCTGAATATAGTAGACACTTCTTCCAGAGAAGGATAGAGAGAGTAAGAGAGCGGAAGTGAGAAAGATATAGAGGAAGAAGCGGCCCCAGTATTTGACCGGTACTTTATTTTATCGACCTCGAAGTGATGAATGGCAAAGTTGACCTCGACTAAATAGTAAATACTTATGTACAATAGATCGGAAGTTTAAGATTAATTTAATGTAGTTCCTATATTGGAAATAGCATGGGGTATTGTTAGAGGTAGTATTGGAGAAAGGGTTATTGAGGTAGTATTGGAGGAAGTATTGGAGAAAGGGTTATTGAGGTAGTATTGGAGGTAGTATTGGAGGAAGGGTTATTGAGGTAGTATTGGAGGAAGTATTGGAGAAAGGGTTATTGAGGTAGTATTGGAGGTAGTATTGGAGAAAGGGTTATTGAGGTAGTATTGGAGGAAGTATTGGAGAAAGGGTTATTGAGGTAGTATTGGAGGTAGTATTGGAGGAAGGGTTATTGAGGTAGTATTGGAGGTAGTATTGGAGGAAGGGTTATTGAGGTAGTTTTGGAGGTAGTATTGGAGAAAGGGTTATTGAGGTAGTATTGGAGGTAGTATTGGAGGAAGGGTTATTGAGGTAGTATTGGAGGTAGTTGTAGTGGTAGTAGTATAAATAAGAGGAGACGTAGTATTGGAGGTAGTGGTAGTGGTAGTAGTATAAATAAGAGGAGACGTAGTATTGGAGGTAGTGGTAGTGGTAGTAGTATAAATAAGAGGAGACGTAGTATTGGAGGTAGTGGTAGAAGTATAAATAAGAGGAGACGTAGTATTGGAGGTAGTGGTAGTGGTAGTAGTATAAATAAGAGGAGACGTAGTATTGGAGGTAGTGGTAGTGGTAGTAGTATAAATAAGAGGAGACGTAGTATTGGAGGTAGTGGTAGTGGTAGTAGTATAAATAAGAGGAGACGTAGTATTGGAGGTAGTGGTAGTGGTAGTAGTATAAATAAGAGGAGACGTAGTATTGGAGGTAGTGGTAGAAGTATAAATAAGAGGAGACGTAGTATTGGAGGTAGTGGTAGTGGTAGTAGTATAAATAAGAGGAGACGTAGTATTGGAGGTAGTGGTAGTGGTAGTAGTATAAATAAGAGGAGACGTAGTATTGGATGTAGTGGTAGTGGTAGTAGTATAAATAAGAGGAGAGGTAGTATCGCTATAGCTACTGATAGAACAAGTTGTAGAAATGATGTAGTAATGTTG
>OZ024741.1:14994780-14997280 GCA_964016885.1 Eledone cirrhosa
TTACCACTACCACCCCATTACCACTACCACCCCCATTACCCCTACCACCACCAACCCTAACCACTATAAGATCTATAAAAATGAACGACTTACTATCTCACCCGGATTTCCTGATGATTTCATACGGATGAAACAGGTCTAGTCCTGTAACAGCCACTACTATAGAAATTCTGATACATACATATCAGTATATATATATAAAACAGGAAGGAGGTGTGGTAAGGAACCATGTGGACCATAACACACCAGAGTACTCAATACTTAGGGTAGTAGAGTGGGTAATAGAAAAATGTATGACCCCGACGACAGAGCTCAAGCCGTTTCGACGGCTATTTCTATATATATAAATTAGTCCCAAGTTCAATCGGGCGTTACAACAGTTTGTAAGGTACTCAATACATTAGTAGAGTGTAAACACTATGTTTAATATAGAAATGGCTTCTACAGGGCTGGAATTAATAGTTCTTGTCCGGTACAAGCCATTTCTATATTAAACATTATATATATATATATATATGTGTGTGTGTGTGTACATATTTTCGACACCCTATATATATATATGTATATATATGAGAAACACATTGGTGGGAGGTCGTCAACAGAGATAACTCACCGTCCTTTAAAATTCATTCAATCAAAGATTAAATTCAATTATATAAGTTGGAGTGAGTTTTGTTTTGTTTACTATGATGATAAATGTGTTTCAATTTTGATTATATTACACCTCTTCAGTGACGTAATTAAAACAATGCTATATGTTTATGGTGGGATCATATTATTGGAATACATGCACACATCATCCATATATACACACATACCTGCATACATGTTTACATACATGCATACTTACGCACACTACCCCCCCCCCTCCACATATATATATATATTAGTACAGATTAAAGTTCAAACAAAGAACGCTGCATCCACCCTACTAAGGAATCTGAAACTCTATGGCTTTCATAATTATTATTACTATATATATATATAAATATATACATATATACATATATATATAACAAGTATGTTTGTTTTGAAATTTAGTAGAAATAGAAACTTTTGCCGTATTTTAGACTAAAGAAATTTTAGCCTGATAGTGGAGTTTAAAATCCTTTAAGAAATGGAAAAAGATGAGTATTTACACGTATATATATATATCTGTATATATATAAATCTGTAGTATATATATATATATATATATATATATATATATATATATATATATATACAATATATTAATAAATGGAAACTATATTCATAAAACCATAATTATTTTATTATATATATTTCAAGGCCGACAAAGCCAATCTTGGTGCGCTTTCATCAGATAAAAGATTGGCTTGGTCGCCTTTGAAATATATATAATAAAATAATTATGGTTTTATAAATATAGTTTCCATTTCTTAATATATTGAATATTTACTCCATTTTAGCTGTTGAGTGCTCTATATCAGTTATAAACATTTAAGTTTGTTGGAATCCCAACAAATTAAATATAACTTCTACATATATATTTATATATGTATGTATATATATATATATATATATATATATATATATATATATATATGGTCGGGTCGTTGGCGACTAAACTGGCAACCCCACCAAGGTTTCTTGGTGAGGAGGGTGACTTTGGACATCCTGCAGGACTAAAAACAAAACCTGTCAAAAGGCAAAGGAGCTCTTAAGAGTCAATGGCCATCCAAAATCACCGGGAGAGATGACCCCTTAGCCTTTGTCAAGGCAGAATTCTAGGAGAAGGAAAACTCTGATATAACACCTGCAACCCTGATGGTATCCAATGATGTTGACTTGTTCTTCTTTTTGGTAAATATCATCTTGGTTAAGAGAGTGGGACTGGCTTTGTGCAGTGCCTTTGCTCACTATAAAAGCTTCACGGCACAGGCATTGCTTTATATCTGGAGATCTCTCTGCATTTGTCGTCACATGGTACCATGGGCCCAGCACTATGTGTCAATAATTGTCACAAGTGTAGTGTTTGTACCAGAGCTTTCAAGTCGCTGGCTGGACTAAAAAGTCACTCGTTCAGCGCATCAGTAGGGGTTCTCCTACATGGATATAAAGTAGTGGCCGTACTCGAAAACGAGTTGGCAGCCACCATATATATATATATATTTATATATTTATATATATATATATATATATATATATATATATATATATATATATATATATATATATATATATATATATATATATATATATTATATATATATATATATATGTATATATTTGTGTGTGTATTGTTTGTGTGTGTGTGTATTCATGAACCTGTGTATTTAATTGAAGTTTCATGTATTGTCGATCTACCTGGCTAGCATCCCTCCTCTCATTTTTATGAAATATAAGTGAAATTGAAAGTAACTACATCAACTGAAATAATAGTATTACACTCTACACATTATATTGACAACTCTTTCTTCTGGTCCTCATCAACAACGAGTTTCCTCTTACCTCTCTCTCTCATTACCACCTCATTCTC
>OZ024741.1:15022280-15029780 GCA_964016885.1 Eledone cirrhosa
CCTCTCCCCCCCCCCCTCTCTCTCTCTCTCTCTCTCTCTCTCTCTCTCTCTCTTCCACTCTTTCTAGTTTATAGGTGCATGCTTACACTAGGCCTACTCAATCCGTTCATTCTCGCTACATTTACCGACCCATTAACAAATATACTGACGCGAGAACGCTAACACCCCCTTCCGCCCTCACCTTCCTTCCCTAGTGAAACTTTAAAATGTCGATGACGGTGTTTTAGTCATGTCCACCTCACCACCAACCTCTTTCACTATAGCCAGCAGACAAGGGAAATCTGCCCACTCTTCCTGGCCAAAAGATGGCAGTGTGATCTTCATGACAAAAACGGCCGATAGCCTGATCTCTGCTACACATGACAACAGTTGTTCGACAAAACTCCACAAGTTAGCAATGAATGGATACCAGGGTAGTGCGTGCATCTTGAACAGGCCCTCCTGACAGCACTTCTGTGCCTGTTGAGTTTCTGCTCGGGAAGGACGAGCAGTTTTCCTCTGTCTGATGGTTGTAATATTCTACCACATTCTTGTTTGATGCATAAACTGTTAATTTGCTTATGTACCTTGTATGGTTTATTTTACTGTTGGTTGTGTAAGTAAAGCTGACATTGATTGTGTTTCTATGGAATACCTGCAGTTACCTGTGATTTAATAGGCACTGAGTGTCTATGACATCTAAAATATCTATATATGTTTTTTTATTGTTCAACTACATTTTACAGACAGAAGTCATACAATGATGAAAATATTAAACAAAACGATAAAAGCAAAATTAACCCTTTAGCATTTACATTACTCTATATATACTATTGTATTTTTTAGGTAAAGGCTTTGTCTTCATAATTATATCACATAATGTTGAATCTATGAGATTTTGACATTATTTATTTTGAGAATCCCGCCGAGGTTGACTTTGCCTTTCATCCTTACGGGGTCGATAAAATAAAGTACCAGTAATGCACTGGTAATTGCTGGCCTTGTGCCAAAAGTAGAAACAATTATTTATTTTGAGAACAATACCTTAATGTTGGTATCAGTGACTGTTTACAACCGGTTTGAATAGAAAGAGGTGAGAAAATTCTGGCCAGATACGACTGGTTTAAAAGCTAAAGGGTCAAGTATTGCACAAAAGGGGGGGGGGGTAAAGTAAACAGATTTGGTTATTTAGGAAACTAAAGTAAATGAAGTAAATAAGGGAAAGAACAAGTTTATTATGGAGAGGAAGAAAGAGAAGGGGAAGGGTGATGCTTCGGCTGCGCCTCGCAAATAAAACTATAAAGGTATTTCCGTGGTTAATGGCCAGCGACACATGCTACAACAGCTACCCGACCTCATGAAGTTCCCTCCTAAGATGAGCTGCTGACGGAGGAGCTCGGCTGCCCCGAGTCCAAGGACGCCCCGAGATTTGACATTTATAAGGGAGAGTGGGTTAAACCGTTTGATGTTACACCTTTCCTTTTGTTAAATTTCAGGGGTCTCAGTGTTATTAAGACTTTAATGGAATAGAGATTGACTTTGCCGAATAACTCATTGTTTGACGAACAGTTCGGAGATACTTTAGCTCATGTTATTAATTAACGGGGTCGATAAAATAAAGTACCAGTAATGCACTGGGTAATTGCTGGCCTTGTGCCTAAAGTAGAAACAGTTATTAATTAAATTTCTGAAAATGGTGGAGAAGTTAGTTAGAATTGTTAATTATGTACACGAGCTTTTAATTGAGTTTATTATATGACTGCTATTTTTTCGGCGGCTCTAAGACAATGAATGGTTAAATATAATCTCCTGGTGGAGTTGTAGAGACACGGTCATGAGATGCGGTGTGTTTGGGTATTTTAAACCTGGTAATACACATCATTCTTCAAGGCGGGACATAGCATGTTTCTACAAGAGAAAGAGAATCAACCCCAGTACTTGACTATTCTTTATTTATCGACCTGGAAAGGGTGAAACACAAAATTGACTTCCGCAGGATTTGAACTCAGAGCGCAGTTAGCCGGAACACATACTGAATCATTTTTTAATTCGATACCTTAAGATTAATGATATACCGTATTTCCCGGCGTCGAAAACGCTACTTTTATCCTAAAAAAAGTCTCAAAAATCTACCATGGGTCCTGGAGGCCGAAGGTTGTTTATTATTTTTTTTTATTTTTAGTTGTTTAAATTAGGGTGGGTGTTCGAGGACGAAGCGTGTTCGGCGCCGGGAAATGCGGTAGTTATAAGTTCAACTATGTCTATATACTGAGAGGCGAACGTCGAAGCTGTTGAAGATGATGGTTTAAAAGTTTCTGAACATGTTTGGCCACTTAAATAGCAGAGTTCTAACAATACAAGTTATTTTTATTGTTTTAGCAAAAGAGGGAAGGGTAATACCTAAGATATTTATATTTTATATATTTCCAAGACCTCTAAGGCTAGTGGAAGAAGGAGAACAGTTTCTCCGTATCGGAAACCTTGCCCGAATGCTTGCAACAGAATGGACTCAGGAACCTGATAGAGGTGTTAATTAAGGGGAGGATTAAGTCAAACAGGCACTCATTTAGGAAATCAAAGAGCATGACGCTCCGACATTTGCCGCAATCAACCACCCAAGGTTGGTGGTGGTGGTGGTAGTTTTGGTGATGTGGTTACACAGGGTCAGGTTGGATTAAGTTTAACAGTAGTGTGGATGTGACAGACGTCTCGTTGTTTTGCTCCAGAACAGCCCAATTCCCGCAGACCTATGATGACACTTCATTCCACGCAGGTTCTTTAAAAGTCTACCTAGGGCTAAAATATTTCATGTGTTGTTTATTTATTGAATATTCTTTGGTGTGGTTTGAGGGAGCTTCGACTGCTATTTTTTGCAGGGCTAGAAGCAACGACGTGAAAGCTTCCTGCAGAGGTAGAGGTAGGATTTTGATAGAATTATTAGTTTTGATAATAATAATTTCTAAGATAGGCACAAAACCATAGCTTTTGAGGGCAACATAGTAGTGGATGGATTACATTGACTTAGCATATTACTGGTACTTTATTTTATCTATCCCAGAAATATTAAACACAAAATTAACCTCGGTGGTGTTTGGACTGAGAACACACCCCGCAAAATTTGTCTTTTGTCAGATACTCTAACTATTCTGTCAATCCTTCTTCTTCTTCTTCTTCTTCTTCTTCTTCTTCTTCTTCTTCTTCTTCTTCTTCTTCTTCTTCTTCTTCTTGAGAGGGTCGTGGGGGAAGTGTCCTCAAACACTCCTTCCTGCGTGTCATGTTAGAAGCAACCGTCTACAACTGGACCTGCTGGAGGGAGTGTTTGAGGACACTGCCCCCACGACCCTCTCAGGAAGAAGAAGAAGAAGAAGAAGAAGAAGAAGAAGAAGAAGAAGAAGAAGAAGAAGAAGAAGAAGAAGAAGAAGAAGAAGAAGAAGAAGAAGAAGATTGATACACTGCTTAAGTTTCTAACATAGGTAGAAAACGAGAATGTTTTGGAGAGATATAAGTTGCTTAAATCGTTGAGTAGGAGGTGCTTCATTTTATGAACCCAGATATCACAAATGGATTTATCAGGACAAGTAGATAACTGGTATTTTAGGTTATCGACCATAGAAGCCTCAAAACATAGTGAGTGATGAGTAAATAGCTGGAAATATCTAATTCGGCGCTCTATAGATTCTGAAATTGGAAAATATTCAAGTGATGTAGACACAGTAAGGAGAAGGAAAGTAAAGGGTAAATTGGTAGAGTTGTTAGAAGGTCGGATAGAATGGTTTGTGGTATTTCATCTGACTCTCTTCTATCTCAGTTCAAATCCCGCCGAGGTCAACTTTGCTTTTCATCCATTCAAGGTCGATAAAAAAAGTACCAGTCAAGTAATGAGGGTCTATTCTTCCGCTATATTTCTTTCTCACTTCCTCTCTCTCACTTTCTATCTTTCTCTGGAAAAAAATGTCCTAGAAACGCCGCATGTCAATAGGGAGCACTACAATATCCCCCAGGAGTCACGGGACCATACCATATAAGGAGAATGATGAGAGGGAGGAGGAGGCTGAACAATATGACAATGAGGATGATGAGAGATTAAGAAAAATAGAGAGAGGTATTAAAGAGCGAGAGAAGGGAGAATGAGGGGGAAATAAATCGAGAGAGTGAAAGGTGGAAATACATAGGTGTGTGTAAAATTAAATATTGTTTCATATGTATGTATATAAGTATGTATTAATGTATATAAGTATGTATTAATGTATATAAGTATGTATATAAGTATGTATTAATGTATATAAGTATGTATATATGTATGTATGTATGAATTTATATATGAATGTCTGTATAAATACACACGTATATATATATTTATATATATTTATGTCTCTATCGCTCTTTCCCTCCCTCTCTCTCCTTTTCACACACACACACACACACACACACACATATATATATATAGAGAGAGAGAGAAATATTAAAACAATTAAATTAAACACAAAACTGTTAATTCATAGTAAAACACATTATTTTACGATCGTTTCTGGGGGGTAGTTCCCTGTATGTTCATTCAATTATTGATCTATGTAAAAGGGAACTACCCCCCAGAAACGACCGTAAAATAATTGTTTATACTTTAGGTACAAGGTCAGCAATTATCCCAGTACATTACTGGTACTTTATTTTATCGACCCTGTAAGGATGAAAGGCAAAGTGAATTAACAGTTTTGTGTTTAATTTAATTGTTTTAATATTTCTATTTTGACTCTGTATCCAATTGAATTATATCGTTGATAAAAATGTTTATATTTTAAACTTTGCTTCACGACATCTTCTACACAGGGATTACATTGAGTCCTTTAAAGGGCTTAGACCCTACCATTGAGTGGTAGATTTATCTGTATATATATATATATATATATATATATATATATATATACACGCTCACACAGACACAACATATACACAGTTCGGTACACATGTAAGACTCCACCCATTCACTCACTCCATGTAAACATTTCAACATTTCTCGCACTGGACCACTCACCAAACAATAACTGATACACACAGACACACAAATATATACACACACACACACTTATATATAGATACAAACATATATATATATATCCACACACACAGACACACTTATACACACACACATCCTTATATGTACAAACATATATAAACACACACACATATAATTATACAAACACACACACCTATATATACAAACATATATACACACATACACTTATATATATTAATGTACACAGACATACACACACATATATATATACAAACACACGTACACACAGATATATGTATATTTCTTTAATGTTTAAGTCTTGTTACTCTGGAGTTTCTGTCACAGGAACATCAGACAATTCTATTAATTTGTACTTTGGAATACCCTTCTCAATAAACGTCTCTCTCTCTCTCTCTCTCTCTCTCTCTCCATCATACAGACACACACACACTCAGACACACACACACACTCACACACACACACATACATATATATATACACACACACACACACACATATATATGTATATATATATGTATATATATATATATATGTACATATATATATAAACATATATATATATATATATATATATATATATATATATATATATATATATATACATATATATATATACACATATATATATATATACATATATGTGTGTGTGTATACAGACACACACACACACATATAAAGAGAGGGGGGGTTACTTCCACATCCGTCCGGTGAAACGTACGTCTTCGAATATGGTTTGCTTATTTGTTGTGGAACTAACTCTATACAGAACTCGTCCTTTGGACTGAGTGCTCTACCTACTACGGATATACACTCCCGGGTTTGTACCACTATATACATATATACATATATATATATAAATATATATATATATATATATATATATATATATATATATATATATATATATATATATATATATATATATATATATATATATATATATAAGATCAAAAGATGGTTAAAAGAGTTCCATGTATTTTATTATGCGCATTTCAAAAACAAATATCATCATGCGATGACATTTGCGTTTTCATCATAAATGTTGATTTAAAACTGCACTATTCACAAGTGTGTTTTAACCTTCATATCATGTCTCCCTATTTTATCTGACGAAAACGCAAATGTCATCGCATGATGATATTTGTTTATGAAATGCGCATAATAAAATACATGGAACTCTTTTAACCATCTTTTGATCTTATATATTATTTATACTCCAGTCCTACAAACTGTAGAGTGCTACTTATCCGATATCTGCATTGCTTTATTGTACTACAATAAAACTCACCTCCTACATATATATATATATATATATATATATATATATATATATATATATATATATATATATATATATTACATACTTATATATATATATATATATACATACATATATATTACGTTTAGATAGCTTGACAAATTGAAGATTGCGGCAGGCAAAACCCAACCATACAATACAAAAAACAACGAAGGAACTTATCAGGTTAATATATATATTCATATATATATATATATATATATATATATATATATATATATATATATATATATATATATATATATATATATATATATTCATATATTTATATACATATATATATATATATATATATATATATATATATATATATATATATATATATATATACATATATATATATATATATATATATATGTATATATATATATATATATATATATATATATATATATATATATATATATATATATAAATATATATATATATATATATATTTTAGTACAGCATTAACGAAGCTTTAGTTTGCGGCCAAGCTAACGAATGCATAATCGGTCTGTAGCTTTAGCACTCGGATGGGGAAAAGAACCCCAGAGTAATAACAATACGTTTAGACAGCTTAGCAAATCAGATATAGCGGTCGGCAGTCCAGCCGCATCACTAGAGCAACGAAAATACAGGACCCAGGAAAAGATGTATATGTGTGTGTTTGTGTACATATATGGATAAATATGCTGGATCTGTCAACTCCTATCCTTACGGCGCCGATAAAATAAAGTACCAGTAATGTACTGTGTAATTGATGGCCTTGTGCCAATAGTAGAAACAATTATATATATATATATATATATATATAACGAAGGAAGTGTGGTAAGGACCAGATGGACCATAACGCACCAGAGTACTCAATACTTAGGATAGTAGAGTGGGTAATAGGAAAATGTTCAAGACCCCGGCGGCAGAGCTCAAGCCGTTTCAACGGCTATTTCTGTACTCCAGAATATATCCGTGGAAACGGCTTGAGCTCTGCCATCGGGGTCTTGGACATTTTCCTATATATATATATATATATATATATATATATACATATAGTAATAATAATAAATGTGAAGACTAAAATCCAACGAGGGCTCGATAAGGATCAATATATATCAAATATATAAGAACCGTAGAGCAAATATTTATGAAAATAACAGATTAAAGTTTAAGCAAAGAATCGCTGCTTTCA
>OZ024741.1:15034780-15037280 GCA_964016885.1 Eledone cirrhosa
TGCCTCTTCAGTGAAGGATTACTTTCTCCGTACTTGCTAGCTTAATGATAAGACACTGTTCACTAATCTATGAGAAGAAGAGGGGGGGGGGGGGGTCAATGATATTAATAATTGGATGTGGTGGGCGTGGGGACTTTTAAGAGAACAAGATGGAGAAGGAGGAGGAGGAGGTTATGACAGGATGAGGAGGAGGGTGGTGAGAATGGGGAAGAGGAAAAGAAAGAGGAAGAAAATAAAGAGCCCGAGGTGGAATATTTATAATACTGAGAATGGTGATGTTAGTAATGATGATGATGATGATGATGATGGTGTTTATAATGATGATGATGATGATGATGATGATGATGATGATGATGATGATGATGATGGTGATGGCGATGATGATGATGATGATGGTGTTTATAATGATGATGATGATAATGATGATGATGATGATGATGGCGATGATGATGATGATGATGATGATGATGGTTATAATGATTATAATGATGATGATGATCGCAATGATGGCGGCGATGATGACCATCATCGCCGCCATATTCATTACATGAGGTTATGAATAAACAATATGAAAAAGGCGTGGTCAGTATGGAAGTGGGCGTGGCTCTAGCTGAGAGTTAATTACACTATAGTAGTAGTAGTAGTAGTAGTAGTATTAGTATTAGTAGTAGTAGTAGTAGTAGTAGTAGTATTAGTAGTAGTAGTAGTAGTAGTAGTAGTAGCGGTGGTGGTGATGGTGGTGGTGGTGGTGGTGGTGGTAGTAGTAGTAGTAGTAGTAGTAGTGGTGGTAGTAGTAGTAGTAGTAGTATTAGTAGTAAGGTAGTAGTAGTAGTAGTAGTAGTAGCGGTGGTGGTGATGGTGGTGGTGGTGTGGTTGTAGTAGTAGTAGTAGTAGTAGTGGTGGTAGTAGTAGTATTAGTAGTAGTAGTAGTAGTAGTAGTAGTAGTAGTAGTGATAATTACTCCAGCAATTACCTCACTGTATTACTGGGTACTTTATTTTATCGACTCCGTAAGGATGAGAGGTTAACTTTGCCTTTTATCCTTACGGGGTCGATAAATAAAGTACCAGTAATACACTGGATATTTTCTGGCCTTGTGTAACTGACATGATGATGATGATGATGGTGGTGGTGGTGGTGGTGGTGGTGGTGCCGGTGATGATGATGACGATAGAGATAGTGATTATGGTGTTGATGATGATGATGGTGATGGTGATATTTTCCATCCGCTCTTCATCTCCAGTTATAATGCTCTAGCAACTGGTGAGGCGGACATCTCCACAGAAGATGTACTACGACTGGGAATGTCTGCACAGTTTTAGAGGTGAGTAGGTGTGGGGCCCCACTGAAACCCTGCAAAGTTTCCTGGTTGGATACCACATAGACCCTAGACTGGTAGGGACTATGTAATCTGTTCAAACATCCAAGATTAAGTGTTGATGTTAAACAGTGAATTAATATAATCGTTATAGCGTAGGACAAAATGCTTTACAGTATTTTCTTCTTCCTCTCTGCATTCTGAGTTCAAATCTCACCGTGTATACATTATGAAATTATATACCGCAGTGATAGATTTAGTGTAGAACTGGGTTTAACACAAACACGTGGCCCTTTCGGGAGACCACCCTGATGCAGGCATTCGTGCTAGGTCTAAGTTTGAAAATATCTACCGTATTTCCCGGCGCCGAAGACGCTTCGTCCTCGAGGACGCACCCTAATTTTGACAACCAAAAATTTGAAAATAAACAATAAACAACCTTCGGCCTCCATGACGCATGGTAGATGTTTGAGACTTATTTTCACCAATAACGGGTGGAAGACTGGCCATTTCAGTTAAGTAATTTACCAACCAGGACCTCTTCCAGGACCCCACATCTAAAACCAGCAGGTTTTGACCTTGCCAGAAAGCAACGGGTGTCCCGTAATCGGGTCCGCACAACACATGCCAGGACAACCAATCATCTCCATCGGTGGAAAATAAAAGACAGCCGAGCATGTGACTGTGGGGAACCTGACCAGACAGTACTGCAGGTTATTCTGGATTGCCCCCCTTAGATGTTTTTCCGGTGGCTTGGAGGCTATCTATAATACAACAAATGACACTTTGGTCATGCTCATCAGTCTCGACCCACCACTCTAGTTACTCTACATATGGGATAGGAAACAGTTGTAGTTTGTGTTGGATATAAATAAGGGTGGATGCAAGGATAAGGGGACATTTCTGCCAATGAACGGCTGATTAGCGGTGGAACAAGTAAAGATAGTCTCCCATCTGTGGACAAAGGGAATTAGAAGGCTTTTCAGAAATGTTTCAATTTTCACAGCAATGCTTATAAATGAATTATATTCAACTGGGTGATGTCTAAAAACATCTGACTGATAGAATGACAAGTTAGTCAATCATATTGGTGGCCTCCCCACAGCCCCGGCGGACAGAATGGAGAAGGCGTTTCCCCGGAGGACGGCAAGGGAGACGCGCTGGAAAAGCCATTCCAGCTCG
>OZ024741.1:15039780-15069780 GCA_964016885.1 Eledone cirrhosa
TATACATATATACATATACATATATACATATATACATATATACATATACATATATACATATATATATACATATATACATATACATATATACATATACAGATATACATATACATAAATACATATACATATATACATATACATATATACATATACATACGCATCCACATACACAAACCTATTTAGACAGACGAATAGGTTTATTAGATTTGCACCATACACAGAAACAGAGAGTCACACCATATACACACACATACACATACACACAGAGGGACCACACACACAAACACACATAATACACTCATACACACACACACAAACATCGGTGGAGTGTAGTAATCGCAAAAAGGCGGGCTTGATATCAAATATTTAACCATCATCATCGTCACTATTATCACCATCACCATCATCTCTATTATGACCATCATCATCATCATCACTGTTATCACCATCATCATCATCACTATTATCACCACCATCATCCTCACTATTATCACCATCATCATCATCACTATTATCACCATCAACATCATCATCATCACTATTATCACCATCATCACTATTATCACCATCACCATCACTATTATCACCATCATCATCATCACTATTATCACCATCATCATCATCACTATTATCACCACCATCATCATCACTATTAACACCATCATCATCATCACTATTATCACCATCACAATCACTATTATCACGATCATCATCATCACCATTATCACCATCATCATCATCACTATTATCACCATCATCATCATCACTATTATCACCATCACCATCATCACTATTATCACCATGACCATCATCACTATTATCACCATCACCATCATGACTATTATCACCATCACCATCATCATCTCTATTATCACCATCATCATCATCACTATTATCTCCATCATCATCGTCACTATTATCACCATCACCATCATCACTATTATCACCATCACCATCATCACTATTATCACCACCATCATCATCATCACTATTATCACCATCATCATCATCACTATTATCACCATCATCATCATCATCACTATTATCACCATCATCATCATCATCACTATTATCACCATCATCATCATCACTATTATCACCATCATCATCATCACTATTATCACCATCATCATCATCACTATTATCACCATCACCATCATCACTATTATCACCATCACCATCATCACTATTATCACCATCACCATCATCACTATTATCACCATCATCATCATCATTATTATCACCATCATCATCATCACTATTATCACCACCATCATCATCACTATTATCACCATCAGCATCACTATTATCATCATCATCATCACCATCACTATTATCACCATCATCATCATCATCATCACTATTATCACCATCATCATCATCACTATTATCACCACCACCATCATCGTCACTATTATCACCATCATCATCATCACTATTATAACCATCACCATCATGTTAACTATTATCACCATCATCATCAGCACTATTATCACCACCATCATCATCACTATTATCACCATCACCATCATCACTATTATCACCATCATCTTCACTATTATCACCATCATCATCATCACTATTATCACCATCATCATCGGCATCACTATTATCACCAGCATCATCATCACTATTATCACCACCATCATCATCATCACTATTATCACCATCATCATCATCATATCTATTACCATCATCATCATCACTATTATTACCATCACCATCATCATCACTATTATCACCACCATCACCATCATCATCATCATCACTATTATCACCATCACAATCATCTCTATTATCACCATCATCATCATCATCATCACTGTTATCACCATCATCATGATCACTATTATCACCACCATCATCATCACTATTATCACCATCATCATCATCACTATTATCACCATCACCATCATCACTATTATCACCATCATCATCATCACTATTACCACCATCACCATCATCACTATTATCACCACCATCATCGTCACTATTATCACCATCATCATCATCACTATTATCACCATCATCATCATCATCACTATTATCACCATCATCATCACCATCACTATTATCACCATCATCACCATCGTCACTATTATCACCATCATAATCATCACTATTATCACATTCATCATCATCACTATTATCACCATCTATCATCATCACTATTATCACCATCATCATCATCACTATTATCACCATCATCATCATCTCTATTATCACCATCACCATCATCTCTATTATCACCATTATCATCACTATTATCACCATCATCATCATCACTATTATCACCATCAGCATCATCATCACTATTATCAGCATCATCATCATCATCATCACTATTATCACCATCAGAATCACTATTATCACCATCATCATCACCATCACTATTATCACCATCATCATCATCACTATTATCACCATCATCATCATCACTATTATCACCATCAGCATCATCATCACTATTATCACCATCATCATCATCATCATCACTATTATCACCATCATCATCATCATCACTATTATCACTACCACCATCATCCTCACTATTATCACCTTCATCACCATCATCATCATCACAATTATAACCATCACCATCATCATCACTATTATCACCATCATCATCATCATCACTATTATCACCATCATCATCATCATCATCATCACTATTATCACCACCATCATCATCACTGTTATCACCATCACCATCATCATTATTATTACCATCATCATCATCACTATTATCACCATCATCATCATCACTATTATCACCATTATCATCATCACTATTATCACCATCATCATCGGCATCACTATTATCACCAGCATCATCATCACTATTATCACCACCATCATCATCATCACTATTATCACCATCATCATCATCATATCTATTACCATCATCATCATCACTATTATTACCATCACCATCATCATCACTATTATCACCACCATCACCATCATCATCATCATCACTATTATCACCATCACAATCATCTCTATTATCACCATCATCATCATCATCATCACTGTTATCACCATCATCATGATCACTATTATCACCACCATCATCATCACTATTATCACCATCATCATCATCACTATTATCACCATCACCATCATCACTATTATCACCATCATCATCATCACTATTACCACCATCACCATCATCACTATTATCACCACCATCATCGTCACTATTATCACCATCATCATCATCACTATTATCACCATCATCATCATCATCACTGTTATCACCATCATCATCACCATCACTATTATCACCATCATCACCATCGTCACTATTATCACCATCATAATCATCACTATTATCACATTCATCATCATCACTATTATCACCATCTATCATCATCACTATTATCACCATCATCATCATCACTATTATCACCATCATCATCATCTCTATTATCACCATTATCATCACTATTATCACCATCATCATCATCACTATTATCACCATCATCATCATCACTATTATCACCATCAGCATCATCATCACTATTATCACCATCATCATCATCATCATCACTATTATCACCATCATCATCATCATCACTATTATCACTACCACCATCATCCTCACTATTATCACCTTCATCACCATCATCATCATCACTATTATAACCATCACCATCATCATCAATATTATCACCATCATCATCATCATCACTATTATCACCATCATCATCATCATCATCACTATTATCACCACCATCATCATCACTGTTATCACCATCACCATCATCATTATTATTACCATCATCATCATCACTATTATCACCATCATCATCATCACTATTATCACCATCATCATCATCATCATCACTATTATCACCATCATCATCAGCATCACTATTATCACCACCATCATCATCACTATTATCAGCATCATCATCATCGTCACTATTATCACCATCATCATCATCTCTATTATCACCACCATCAGCATCATCATCACTATTATCACCATCATCATCATCTCTATTATGACCATCATCATCATCATCATCACTGTTATCACCATCATCATCATCACTATTATCACCATCACCATCATCATCACTATTATCACCATCATCATCATCACTATTATCACCATCATCATCGTCACTATTATCACCATCACCATCATCACTATTATCACCATCACCATCATCACTATTATCACCATCACAATCACTATTATCACCATCATCTTCATCACTATTATCACCATCATCATCATCACTATTATCACCACCATCATCATCACTATTATCACCATCATCATCATCATCACTATTAACACCATCATCATCATCACTATTATCACCATCACCATCATCACTATTATCACCATCATCATCATCACTATTATCACCATCACCATCATCATCACTATTATCACCATCATCATCATCACTATTATCACCATCAACATCATCACTATTATCACCATCATCATCATCACTATTATCACCATCACCATCATCACTATTATCACCATCACCATCATCACTATTATCACCATCACCATCATCACTATTATCACCATCAACATCGTCACTATTATCACCATCACCATCATCACTATTATCACCATCATCATCATCACTATTATCACCATCATCATCATCATCACTATTATCACCATCATCATCATCATCACTATTATCACCATCATCATCATCATTATTATCACCATCATCATCATCACTATTATAACCACCATCATCATCACTATTATCACCATCAGCATCACTATTATCATCATCATCATCACCATCACTATTATCACCATCATCATCATCATCATCACTATTATCACCACCACCATCATCTTCACAACTATCACCATCATCACCATCATCACTATTATCACCATCATCATCATCACTATTATCACCATCATCATCATCATCATCATCATCACTATTATCACCATCATCATCAGCATCACTATTATCACCACCATCATCATCACTATTATCACCACCATCATCATCGTCACTATTATCACCATCATCATCATCATCACTATTATCACCATCATCATCATCATATCTATTACCATCATCATCATCATCATCGTCACTATTATCACCATCATCATCATCACTATTATTACCATCACCATCATCATCACTATTATCACCACCATCACCATCATCATCATCGTCACTATTATCACCATCATCATCATCTCTATTATCACCACCATCAGCATCATCATCACTATTATCACCATCATCATCATCACTATTATCACCATCACCATCATCATCACTATTATCACCATCATCATCATCACTATTATCACAATCATCATCATCACTATTATCACCATCATCATCATCACTATTATCACCATCACCATCATCACTATTATCACCATCATCATCATCACTATTATCACCATCACCATCATCATCACTATTATCACCATCACCATCATCACTATTATCACCATCATCATCATCACTATTATCACCATCATCATCATCACTATTATCACCATCACCATCATCACTATTATCACCATCACCATCATCACTATTATCACCACCATCATCATCACCACTATTATCACCATCATCATCATCACTATTATCAACATCATCATCATCCCTATTATCACCATCATCATCATCACTATTATCTCCATCACCATCATCACTATTATCACCATCATCATCATCACTATTATCACCAACACCACCAACATAATCATCACTATTATCACCATCATCATCATCACTATTATCACCACCATCAACACCACTATTATCACCATCATCATCATCATCACTATTATCACAATCATCATCATCACTATTATCACCATCACCATCATCATCGTCACTATTATCACCATCACTATCATCACTATTATCACCATCATCATCATCACTATTATCACCATCATCATCAACATCACAATTATCACCATCATCATCATCACTATTATCACCATCATCATCATCATCACTATTATCACCATCATCATCATCATCACTATTATCACCACCATCATCATCACTATTATCACCATCATCATCACTATTATAACCATTACCATCATCATCACTATTATCACCATCATCATCATCACTATTATCACCATCATCATCATCAGTATTATCACCATCATCACCATCATCACTATTATCACCACCATCATCATCACTATTATCACCATCATCATCACTATTATCACCATCATCATCATCATCACTATTATCACCATCATCATCATCATCACTATTATCACCATCATCATCATCACTATTATTACCACCATCATCATCACTATTATCACCATCACCATCATCTCTATTATCACCATCATCATCACTATTATCACCATCATCATCATCACTATTATCACCATCATCATCAGCATCACTATTATCACCACCATCATCATCACTATTATCACCATCATCATCATCGTCACTATTATCACCATCATCATCATCACTAGTATCACCATCATCATCATCTCTATTATCACCATCATCATCATCACTATTATTACCATCACCATCATCATCACTATTATCACCATCATCATCATCATCATCGTCACTATTATCACCATCATCATCATCACTATTATTACCATCACCATCATCATCACTATTATCACCATCATCACCATCATCATCATCGTCACTATTATCACCATCATCATCATCTCTATTATCACCACCATCAGCATCATCTCTGTTATCACCATCATCATCATCACTATTATCACCACCATCATCATCACTATTATCACCATCATCATCATCACTATTATCACCATCAACATCACCATCATCACTATTATCACCATCATCATCATCATCACTATTATCACCATCATCAGCATCACTATTATCACCATCATCATCATCACTATTATCACCATCATCATCACGATCACTATTATCACCATCATCATCATCACTATTATCACCATCATCATCATCACTATTATCACCATCATCATCATCACTATTATCACCATCATCATCATCACTATTATCACCATCATCATCATCATCACTATTATCACCATCATCATCATCACTATTATCACCATCATCATCATCACTATTATCACCATCATCATCACGATCACTATTATCACCATCATCATCATCACTATTATCACCATCATCATCACGATCACTATTATCACCTTCATCATCATCACTATTATCACCATCATCATCATCACTATTATCACCATCATCATCATCATCACTATTATCACCATCATCATCATCATTATTATCACCATCATCATCATCACTATTATCACCACCATCATCATCACTATTATCACCATCATCATCATCATCACTATTATCACCATCATCATCATCATCACTATTATCACCATCATCATCATCATTATTATCACCATCATCATCATCACTATTATCACCACCATCATCATCACTATTATCACCATCATCATCATCACTATTATCACCATCATCATCATCACTATTATCACCATCATCATCATCACTATTATCACCATCACCATCATCACTATTATCACCATCATCATCACCACTATTATCACCATAACCATCATCATCACTGTTATCACCATCATCATCATCACTATTATCACCATCATCATCATCACTATTATCACCATCATCATCATCACTAGTATCACCATCACCATCATCACTATTATCACCATCACCATCATCACTATTATCACCATCACCATCATCACTATTATCACCATCAACATCGTCACTATTATCACCATCACCATCATCACTATTATCACCATCATCATCATCACTATTATCACCATCATCATCATCATCATTATTATCACCATCATTATCATCATCACTATTATCACCATCATCATCATCATTATTATCACCATCATCATCATCACTATTATCACCACCATCATCATCACTATTATCACCATCAGCATCACTATTATCATCATCATCATCACCATCACTATTATCACCATCATCATCATCATCATCACTATTATCACCATCATCATCATCATCACTATTATCACCACCACCATCATCGTCACTATTATCACCATCATCACCATCATCACTATTATCACCATCATCATCATCACTATTATCACCATCATCATCATCATCATCACTATTATCACCATCATCATCAGCATCACTATTATCACCACCATCATCATCACTATTATCACCACCATCATCATCGTCACTATTATCACCATCATCATCATCACTATTATCACCATCATCATCATCACTATTATCACCATCATCATCATCACTATTATCACCATCATCATCATCATTATTATCACCATCATCATCATCATCATCACTATTATCACCATCATCACTATTATCACCATCATCATCATCACTATTATCACCATCACCATCATCACTATTATCACCATCACCATCACTATTATCACCATCATCATCATCACTATTATCACCATCATCATCATCACTATTATCACCACCATCATCATCACTATTATCACCATCATCATCATCACTATTATCACCATCACCATCACTATTATCACCATCACCATCACTATTATCACCATCACCATCATCACTATTATCACCATCATCATCATCACTATTATCACCATCACCATCATCATCACTATTATCACCATCATCAGCATCACTATTATCACCATCATCATCATCACTATTATCACCATCATCATCATCACTATTATCACCATCACCATTATCACTATTATCACCATCATCATAATCACTATTATCACCATCACCATCATCATCACTATTATCACCATCATCATCATCACTATTATCACCATCATCATCGTCACTATTATCACCATCACCATCATCACTATTATCACCATCACCATCATCACTATTATCACCATCACCATCATCACTATTATCACCACGATCATCATCATCATCACTATTATCAACATCATCATCGTCAATATTATCAACATCATCATCGTCACTATTATCAGCATCACCATCATCACTATTATCACCATCACCATCATCACTATTATCACCATCACCATCATCACTATTATCACCACCATCATCATCATCACTATTATCACCATCATCATCATCACTATTATCACCATCTTCATCATCACTATTATCACCATCATCATCATCACTATTATCACCATCATCATCATCACTATTATCACCATCATCATCATCACTATTATCACCATGATCATCATCATCACTATTATCACCATCATCATCATCATCACTATTATCACCATCATCATCATCACTATTATCTCCATCATCATCATCACTATTATCACCACCATCATCATCACTATTTTCACCATCATCATCACCATCACTATTATCACCATCATCATCATCATCATCACTATTATCACCATCACCATCACTATTATCACCATCATCATCATCACTATTATCACCATCACCATCATCACTATTATCACCATCATCATCGTCACTATTATCACCATCATCATCATCACAATTATCACCATCATCTTCATCATCACTATTATCACCATCATCATCAACATCACTATTATCACCATCATCATCGTCACTATTATCACCATCACCATCATCACTATTATCACCATCACCATCATAACTATTATCACCATCACCATCATCACTAGTATCACCACCATCACCATCATCACTATTATCACTATCATCATCATCATCACTATTATCACCATCACCATCATCACTATTATCACCATCATCATCATCACTATTATCACCATCATCATCATCATCACTATTATCACCATCATCATCATCATCACTATTATCACCATCATCATCATCATTATTATCACTATCATCATCATCACTATTATCACCACCATCATCATCACTACTATCACCATCAGCATCACTATTATCATCATCATCATCACCATCACTATTATCACCATCATCATCATCACTATTATCACCATCATCATCATCACTATTATCACCATCATCATCATCACTATTATCACCATCATCATCATCATCTTCATCATCACTATTATCACCATCATCATCATCATCACTATTATCACCATCACCATCATCACTATTATCACCATCATCATCATCACTATTATCACCATCATCATCATCATCACTATTATCACCATCATCATCATCATCACTATTATCACCATCATCATCATCATTATTATCACCATCATCATCATCACTATTATCACCACCATCATCATCACTATTATCACCATCATCATCATCACTATTATCACCATCATCATCATCACTATTATCACCATCATCATCATCTCTATTATCACCATCACCATCATCACTATTATCACCATCATCATCACCACTTTTATCACCATAACCATCATCATCACTGTTATCACCATCATCATCATCACTATTATCACCATCATCATCATCACTATTATCACCATCATCATCATCACTATTATCACCATCACCATCATCACTATTATCACCATCACCATCATCACTATTATCACCATCAACATCGTCACTATTATCACCATCACCATCATCACTATTATCACCATCATCATCATCACTATTATCACCATCATCATCATCATCATTATTATCACCATCATCATCATCATCACTATTATCACCATCATCATCATCATTATTATCACCATCATCATCATCACTATTATCACCACCATCATCATCACTATTATCACCATCAGCATCACTATTATCATCATCATCATCACCATCACTATTATCACCATCATCATCATCATCATCATCACTATTATCACCATCATCATCATCATCACTATTATCACCACCACCATCATCGTCACTATTATCACCATCATCACCATCATCACTATTATCACCCTCATCATCATCACTATTATCACCATCATCATCATCATCATCACTATTATCACCATCATCATCAGCATCACTATTATCACCACCATCATCATCACTATTATCACCACCATCATCAACGTCACTATTATCACCATCATCATCATCACTATTATCACCATCATCATCATCACTATTATCACCATCATCATCATCACTATTATCACCATCATCATCATCATTATTATCACCATCATCATCATCATCATCACTATTATCACCATCATCACTATTATCACCATCACCATCACTCTTATCACCATCATCATCATCACTATTATCACCATCATCATCATTACTATTATCACCATCACCATCATCATTATTATCACCATCATCATCGTCACTATTATCACCACCATCATCATCACTCTTATCACCATCATCATCATGACTATTATCACCATCATCATCACTATTATCACCATCACCATCATCATTATTATCACCATCATCATCGTCACTATTATCACCATCATCATCATCACTATTATCACCATCATCATCATCATCACTATTATCACCATCACCATCATCATCACTATTATCACCACCATCATCATCACTATTATCACCATCATCATCATCGTCACTATTATCACCATCATCATCATCACTAGTATCACCATCATCATCATCTCTATTATCACCATCATCATCATCACTATTATTACCATCACCATCATCATCACTATTATCACCATCATCATCATCATCATCGTCACTATTATCACCATCATCATCATCACTATTATTACCATCACCATCATCATCACTATTATCACCACCATCACCATCATCATCATCGTCACTATTATCACCATCATCATCATCTCTATTATCACCACCATCAGCATCATCTCTGTTATCACCATCATCATCATCACTATTATCACCACCATCATCATCACTATTATCACCATCATCATCATCACTATTATCACCATCAACATCACCATCATCACTATTATCACCATCATCATCATCACTATTATCACCATCATCATCATCACTATTATCACCATCATCATCATCACTATTATCACCATCATCATCACCATCACTATTATCACCATCATCATCATCACTATTATCACCATCATCATCATCACTATTATCACCATCATCATCATCACTATTATCACCATCATCATCATCACTATTATCACCATCATCATCATCACTATTATCACCATCATCATCATCACTATTATCACCATCATCATCATCACTATTATCACCATCATCATCATCACTATTATCACCATCATCATCATCACTGTTATCACCATCATCATCATCACTATTATCACCACCATCATCATCACTATTATCACCATCACCATCATCACTATTATCACCATCACCATCACTATTATCACCATCATCATCATCACTGTTATCACCATCATCATCATCACTATTATCACCACCATCATCATCACTATTATCACCATCATCATCATCACTATTATCACCATCATCATCATCACTATTATCACCATCACCATCATCACTATTATCACCATCATCATCATCATTATTATAACCATCACCATCATCATCACTATTATCACCATCATCATCATCACTATTATCACCATCATCATCATCGTCACTATTATCACCATCACCATCATCACTATTATCACCATCACCATCATCACTATTATCACCATCACCATCATCACTATTATCACCACGATCATCATCATCATCACTATTATCACCATCATCATCATCACTATTATCACCATCATCATCATCACTATTATCACCATCATCATCATCACTATTATCACCATCATCATCATCACTATTATCACCATCATCATCATCACTATTATCACCATCATCATCACGATCACTATTATCACCATTATCATCATCACTATTATCACCATCATCATCATCACGATCACTATTATCACCATCATCATCATCACTATTATCACCATCATCATCATCACTATTATCACCATCATCATCATCACTATTATCACCATCATCATCACGATCACTATTATCACCATTATCATCATCACTATTATCACCATCATCATCATCACGATCACTATTATCACCATCATCATCATCACTATTATCACCATCATCATCATCACTATTATCACCATCATCATCATCATCACTATTATCACCATCACCATCACCATCACGATTATCACCATCATCATCATCACTATTATCACCATCTATCATCATCACTATTATCACCATCATCATCATCACTATTATCACCATCATCATCATCACTATTATCACCATCACCATCATCACTATTATCACCATCACCATCACTATTATCACCATCATCATCATCACTATTATCACCATCATCATCATCACTATTATCACCACCATCATCATCACTATTATCAACATCACCATCATCACTATTATCACCATCATCATCATCACTATTATCACCATCATCATCATCACTATTATCACCATCACCATCATCATCACTATTATCACCATCATCATCATCACTATTATCACCATCATCATCATCACTATTATCACCATCACCATCATCACTATTATCACCATCATCATCATCACTATTATCACCATCACCATCAACATCACTATTATCACCATCATCATCATCACTATTATCACCATCATCATCGTCACTATTATCACCATCACCATCATCACTATTATCACCATCACCATCATCACTATTATCACCATCACCATCATCACTATTATCACCACGATCATCATCATCATCACTATTATCACCATCATCATCATCACTATTATCACCATCATCATCATCACTATTATCACCACCATCATCATCACTATTATCACCATCACCATCATCACTATTATCACCATCACCATCACTATTATCACCATCATCATCATCACTGTTATCACCATCATCATCATCACTATTATCACCACCATCATCATCACTATTATCACAATCATCATCATCACTATTATCACCATTATCATCATCACTATTATCACCATCATCATCATCACGATCACTATTATCACCATCATCATCATCACTATTATCACCATCATCATCATCACTATTATCACCATCATCATCATCATCACTATTATCACCATCATCAGCATCTCTATTATCACCATCATCATCATCACTATTATCACCATCATCATCATCACTATTATCACCATCACCATCACGATTATCACCATCATCATCATCACTATTATCACCATCTATCATCATCACTATTATCACCATCATCATCATCACTATTATCACCATCATCATCATCACTATTATCACCATCACCATCATCACTATTATCACCATCACCATCACTATTATCACCATCATCATCATCACTATTATCACCATCATCATCATCACTATTATCACCACCATCATCATCACTATTATCCCCATCACCATCATCACTATTATCACCATCATCATCATCACTATTATCACCATCACCATCATCATCACTATTATCACCATCATCAGCATCACTATTATCACCATCATCATCATCACTATTATCACCATCATCATCATCACTATTATCACCATCACCATCATCACTATTATCACCATCATCATCATCACTATTATCACCATCACCATCATCATCACTATTATCACCATCATCATCATCACTATTATCACCATCATCATCGTCACTATTATCACCATCACCATCATCACTATTATCACCATCACCATCATCACTATTATCACCATCACCATCATCACTATTATCACCACGATCATCATCATCATCACTATTATCACCATCATCATCATCACTATTATCACCATCATCATCATCACTATTATCACCATCACCATCATCACTATTATCACCATCATCATCATCACTATTATCACCGTCACCATCATCATCACTATTATCACCATCATCATCATCACTATTATCACCATCATCATCGTCACTATTATCAGCATCACCATCATCACTATTATCACCATCACCATCATCACTATTATCACCATCACCATCATCACTATTATCACCACCATCATCATCATCACTATTATCACCATCATCATCATCACTATTATCACCATCATCATCACGATCACTATTATCACCATCATCATCATCACTATTATCACCATCATCATCATCATCATCACTATTATCACCATCATCATCACTATTATCACCATCACCATCATCATTATTATCACCATCATCATCGTCACTATTATCACCATCATCATCATCACTATTATCACCATCATCATCATCATCACTATTATCCCAATCATCATCATCACTATTATCACCATCATCATCATCATCATCACTATTATCACCATCATCATCATCATCATCATCACTATTATCACCATCATCATCACTATTATCACCATCACCATCATCATTATTATCACCATCATCATCGTCACTATTATCACCATCATCATCATCACTATTATCACCATCATCATCATCGTCACTATTATCACCATCATCATCATCACTATTATCACCATCATCATCATCACTATTATCACCATCATCATCATCATCATCACTATTATCACCATCATCAGCATCACTATTATCACCACCATCATCATCACTATTATCATCATCATCATCATCATCTTTATTATCACCATCATCATCATCACTATTATTACCATCACCATCATCATCACTATTATCACCACCATCACCATCATCATCATCGTCACTATTATCACCATCATCAGCATCATCTCTGTTATCACCATCATCATCATCACTATTATCACCACCATCATCATCACTATTATCAGCATCATCATCATCACTATTATCACCATCAACATCACCATCATCACTATTATCACCATCATCATCATCATCACTATTAACACCATCATCATCATCACTATTATCACCATCACCATCATCACTATTATCACCATCATCATCACCATCACTATTATCACCATCATCATCATCACTATTATCACCATCATCATCATCACTATTATCACCATCATCATCATCACTATTATCACCATCATCATCATCACTATTATCACCATCATCATCATCACTATTATCACCATCATCATCATCACTATTATCACCATCATCATCATCACTATTATCACCATCATCATCATCATCACTATTATCACCATCATCATCACGATCACTATTATCACCATCTTCATCATCACTATTATCACCATCATCATCACGATCACTATTATCACCATCATCATCATCACTATTATCACCATCATCATCATCACTATTATCACCATCATCATCATCATCACTATTATCACCATCATCAGCATCACTATGATCACCATCATCATCATCACTATTATCACCATCATCATCATCACTATTATCACCATCACCATCACCATCACGATTATCACCATCATCATCATCACTATTATCACCATCTATCATCATCACTATTATCACCATCATCATCATCACTATTATCACCATCATCATCATCAATATTATCACCATCACCATCATCACTATTATCACCATCACCATCACTATTATCACCATCATCATCATCACTATTATCACCATCATCATCATCACTATTATCACCACCATCATCATCACTATTATCACCATCACCATCACCATCATCACTATTATCACCATCATCATCATCACTATTATCACCATCACCATCATCATCACTATTATCACCATCATCAGCATCACTATTATCCCCATCATCATCATCACTATTATCACCATCATCATCATCACTATTATCACCATCACCATCATCACTATTATCACCATCACCATCATCACTATTATCACCATCATCATCATCACTATTATCACCATCACCATCATCACTATTATCACCATCACCATCATCACTATTATCACCACGATCATCATCATCATCACTATTATCACCATCATCATCATCACTATTATCACCATCATCATCATCACTATTATCAGCATCACCATCATCACTATTATCACCATCATCATCATCACTATTATCACCGTCACCATCATCATCACTATTATCACCATCATCATCATCACTATTATCACCATCACCATCATCACTATTATCACCACCATCATCATCATCACTATTATCACCATCATCATCGTCACTATTATCACCATCACCATCATCACTATTATCACCACCATCATCATCATCACTATTATCACCATCATCATTATCACTATTATCACCATCACCATCATCACTATTATCACCATCACCATCATCACTATTATCACCACCATCATCATCATCATAATTATCACCATCATCATCATCACTATTATCACCATCATCATCATCACTATTATCACCGTCACCATCATCATCACTATTATCACCATCATCATCATCACTATTATCACCATCATCATCATCACTATTATCACCATCATCATCATCATCACTATTATCACCATCACCATCATCACTATTATCACCATCACCATCATCACTATTATCACCACCATCATCATCGTCACTATTATCAGCATCACCATCATCACTATTATCACCATCATCATCATCACTATTATCACCATCACCATCATCACTATTATCACCACCATCATCATCGTCACTATTATCACCACCATCATCATCACTATTATCACCACCATCATCATCGTCACTATTATCACCATCACCATCATCACTATTATCACCATCACCATCATCACTATTATCACCATCACCATCATCACTATTATCACCACCATCATCATCATCACTATTATCACCACCATCATCATCACTATTATCACCATCACCATCATCACTATTATCACCATCACAATCACTATTATCACCATCATCATCATCACTATTATCAACATCATCATCATCATCATCATCACTATTATCACAATCATCATCATCATCACTATTATCACCACCATCATCATCGTCACTATTATCACCATCATCATCATCATCACTATTATCACCATCATCATCATCATATCTATTACCATCATCATCATCATCGTCACTATTATCACCATCACCATCATCACTATTATCACCATCATCATCATCATTATTATCACCATCATCATCATCACTATTATCACCATCATCACTATTATCACCATCACCATCACTATTATCACCATCATCATCATCATCATCATCACTATTATCACCATCATCATCATCATCATCACTATTATCACCATCATCATCATCATCATCACTATTATCACCATCATCATCATCATCATCACTATTATCACCATCATCATCACTATTATCACCATCACCATCATCATTATTATCACCATCATCATCGTCACTATTATCACCATCATCATCATCACTATTATCACCATCATCATCATCATCACTATTATCACCACCATCATCATCACTATTATCACCATCATCATCATCACTATTATCACCACCATCATCATCACTATTATCCCCATCACCATCATCACTATTATCACCATCATCATCATCACTATTATCACCATCACCATCATCATCACTATTATCACCATCATCAGCATCACTATTATCACCATCATCATCATCACTATTATCACCATCATCATCATCACTATTATCACCATCACCATCATCACTATTATCACCATCATCATCATCACTATTATCACCATCACCATCATCATCACTATTATCACCATCATCATCATCACTATTATCACCATCATCATCGTCACTATTATCACCATCACCATCATCACTATTATCACCATCACCATCATCACTATTATCACCATCACCATCATCACTATTATCACCACGATCATCATCATCATCACTATTATCACCATCATCATCATCACTATTATCACCATCATCATCATCACTATTATCACCATCACCATCATCACTATTATCACCATCATCATCATCACTATTATCACCGTCACCATCATCATCACTATTATCACCATCATCATCATCACTATTATCACCATCATCATCGTCACTATTATCAGCATCACCATCATCACTATTATCACCATCACCATCATCACTATTATCACCATCACCATCATCACTATTATCACCACCATCATCATCATCACTATTATCACCATCATCATCATCACTATTATCACCATCATCATCACGATCACTATTATCACCATCATCATCATCACTATTATCACCATCATCATCATCATCATCACTATTATCACCATCATCATCACTATTATCACCATCACCATCATCATTATTATCACCATCATCATCGTCACTATTATCACCATCATCATCATCACTATTATCACCATCATCATCATCATCACTATTATCCCAATCATCATCATCACTATTATCACCATCATCATCATCATCATCACTATTATCACCATCATCATCATCATCATCACTATTATCACCATCATCATCACTATTATCACCATCACCATCATCATTATTATCACCATCATCATCGTCACTATTATCACCATCATCATCATCACTATTATCACCATCATCATCATCGTCACTATTATCACCATCATCATCATCACTATTATCACCATCATCATCATCACTATTATCACCATCATCATCATCATCATCACTATTATCACCATCATCAGCATCACTATTATCACCACCATCATCATCACTATTATCATCATCATCATCATCATCTTTATTATCACCATCATCATCATCACTATTATTACCATCACCATCATCATCACTATTATCACCACCATCACCATCATCATCATCGTCACTATTATCACCATCATCAGCATCATCTCTGTTATCACCATCATCATCATCACTATTATCACCACCATCATCATCACTATTATCAGCATCATCATCATCACTATTATCACCATCAACATCACCATCATCACTATTATCACCATCATCATCATCATCACTATTATCACCATCATCATCATCACTATTATCACCATCACCATCATCACTATTATCACCATCATCATCACCATCACTATTATCACCATCATCATCATCACTATTATCACCATCATCATCATCACTATTATCACCATCATCATCATCACTATTATCACCATCATCATCATCACTATTATCACCATCATCATCATCACTATTATCACCATCATCATCATCACTATTATCACCATCATCATCATCACTATTATCACCATCATCATCATCATCACTATTATCACCATCATCATCACGATCACTATTATCACCTTCATCATCATCACTATTATCACCATCATCATCACGATCACTATTATCACCATCATCATCATCACTATTATCACCATCATCATCATCACTATTATCACCATCATCATCATCATCACTATTATCACCATCATCAGCATCACTATGATCACCATCATCATCATCACTATTATCACCATCATCATCATCACTATTATCACCATCACCATCACCATCACGATTATCACCATCATCATCATCACTATTATCACCATCTATCATCATCACTATTATCACCATCATCATCATCACTATTATCACCATCATCATCATCAATATTATCACCATCACCATCATCACTATTATCACCATCACCATCACTATTATCACCATCATCATCATCACTATTATCACCATCATCATCATCACTATTATCACCACCATCATCATCACTATTATCACCATCACCATCATCACTATTATCACCATCATCATCATCACTATTATCACCATCACCATCATCATCACTATTATCACCATCATCAGCATCACTATTATCCCCATCATCATCATCACTATTATCACCATCATCATCATCACTATTATCACCATCACCATCATCACTATTATCACCATCACCATCATCACTATTATCACCATCATCATCATCACTATTATCACCATCACCATCATCACTATTATCACCATCACCATCATCACTATTATCACCACGATCATCATCATCATCACTATTATCACCATCATCATCATCACTATTATCACCATCATCATCATCACTATTATCAGCATCACCATCATCACTATTATCACCATCATCATCATCACTATTATCACCGTCACCATCATCATCACTATTATCACCATCATCATCATCACTATTATCACATCACCATCATCACTATTATCACCACCATCATCATCATCACTATTATCACCATCATCATCGTCACTATTATCACCATCACCATCATCACTATTATCACCACCATCATCATCATCACTATTATCACCATCATCATTATCACTATTATCACCATCACCATCATCACTATTATCACCATCACCATCATCACTATTATCACCACCATCATCATCATCATAATTATCACCATCATCATCATCACTATTATCACCATCATCATCATCACTATTATCACCGTCACCATCATCATCACTATTATCACCATCATCATCATCACTATTATCACCATCATCATCATCACTATTATCACCATCATCATCATCATCACTATTATCACCATCACATCATCACTATTATCACCATCACCATCATCACTATTATCACCACCATCATCATCGTCACTATTATCAGCATCACCATCATCACTATTATCACCATCATCATCATCACTATTATCACCATCACCATCATCACTATTATCACCACCATCATCATCGTCACTATTATCACCACCATCATCATCACTATTATCACCACCATCATCATCGTCACTATTATCACCATCACCATCATCACTATTATCACCATCACCATCATCACTATTATCACCATCACCATCATCACTATTATCACCACCATCATCATCATCACTATTATCACCACCATCATCATCACTATTATCACCATCACCATCATCACTATTATCACCATCACAATCACTATTATCACCATCATCATCATCACTATTATCAACATCATCATCATCATCATCATCACTATTATCACAATCATCATCATCATCACTATTATCACCACCATCATCATCGTCACTATTATCACCATCATCATCATCATCACTATTATCACCATCATCATCATCATATCTATTACCATCATCATCATCATCGTCACTATTATCACCATCACCATCATCACTATTATCACCATCATCATCATCATTATTATCACCATCATCATCATCACTATTATCACCATCATCACTATTATCACCATCACCATCACTATTATCACCATCATCATCATCATCATCATCACTATTATCACCATCATCATCATCATCATCACTATTATCACCATCATCATCATCATCATCACTATTATCACCATCATCATCATCATCATCACTATTATCACCATCATCATCACTATTATCACCATCACCATCATCATTATTATCACCATCATCATCGTCACTATTATCACCATCATCATCATCACTATTATCACCATCATCATCATCATCACTATTATCACCACCATCATCATCACTATTATCACCATCATCATCATCACTATTATCACCACCATCATCATCACTATTATCCCCATCACCATCATCACTATTATCACCATCATCATCATCACTATTATCACCATCACCATCATCATCACTATTATCACCATCATCAGCATCACTATTATCACCATCATCATCATCACTATTATCACCATCATCATCATCACTATTATCACCATCACCATCATCACTATTATCACCATCATCATCATCACTATTATCACCATCACCATCATCATCACTATTATCACCATCATCATCATCACTATTATCACCATCATCATCGTCACTATTATCACCATCACCATCATCACTATTATCACCATCACCATCATCACTATTATCACCATCACCATCATCACTATTATCACCACGATCATCATCATCATCACTATTATCACCATCATCATCATCACTATTATCACCATCATCATCATCACTATTATCACCATCACCATCATCACTATTATCACCATCATCATCATCACTATTATCACCGTCACCATCATCATCACTATTATCACCATCATCATCATCACTATTATCACCATCATCATCGTCACTATTATCAGCATCACCATCATCACTATTATCACCATCACCATCATCACTATTATCACCATCACCATCATCACTATTATCACCACCATCATCATCATCACTATTATCACCATCATCATCATCACTATTATCACCATCATCATCACGATCACTATTATCACCATCATCATCATCACTATTATCACCATCATCATCATCATCATCACTATTATCACCATCATCATCACTATTATCACCATCACCATCATCATTATTATCACCATCATCATCGTCACTATTATCACCATCATCATCATCACTATTATCACCATCATCATCATCATCACTATTATCCCAATCATCATCATCACTATTATCACCATCATCATCATCATCATCACTATTATCACCATCATCATCATCATCATCACTATTATCACCATCATCATCACTATTATCACCATCACCATCATCATTATTATCACCATCATCATCGTCACTATTATCACCATCATCATCATCACTATTATCACCATCATCATCATCGTCACTATTATCACCATCATCATCATCATTATTATCACCATCATCATCGTCACTATTATCACCATCATCATCATCATTATTATAACCATCACCATCATCATCACTATTATCACCATCATCATCATCACTATTATCACCATCATCATCATCATCATCACTATTATCACCATCATCAGCATCACTATTATCACCACCATCATCATCACTATTATCATCATCATCATCATCATCTTTATTATCACCATCATCATCATCACTATTATTACCATCACCATCATCATCACTATTATCACCACCATCACCATCATCATCATCGTCACTATTATCACCATCATCAGCATCATCTCTGTTATCACCATCATCATCATCACTATTATCACCACCATCATCATCACTATTATCAGCATCATCATCATCACTATTATCACCATCAACATCACCATCATCACTATTATCACCATCATCATCATCATCACTATTATCACCATCATCATCATCACTATTATCACCATCACCATCATCACTATTATCACCATCATCATCACCATCACTATTATAACCATCATCATCATCACTATTATCACCATCATCATCATCACTATTATCACCATCATCATCATCACTATTATCACCATCATCATCATCACTATTATCACCATCATCATCATCACTATTATCACCATCATCATCATCACTATTATCACCATCATCATCATCACTATTATCACCATCATCATCATCATCACTATTATCACCATCATCATCACGATCACTATTATCACCATCATCATCATCACTATTATCACCATCATCATCACGATCACTATTATCACCATCATCATCATCACTATTATCACCATCATCATCATCACTATTATCACCATCATCATCATCATCACTATTATCACCATCATCAGCATCACTATGATCACCATCATCATCATCACTATTATCACCATCATCATCATCACTATTATCACCATCACCATCACCATCACGATTATCACCATCATCATCATCACTATTATCACCATCTATCATCATCACTATTATCACCATCATCATCATCACTATTATCACCATCATCATCATCAATATTATCACCATCACCATCATCACTATTATCACCATCACCATCACTATTATCACCATCATCATCATCACTATTATCACCATCATCATCATCACTATTATCACCACCATCATCATCACTATTATCACCATCACCATCATCACTATTATCACCATCATCATCATCACTATTATCACCATCACCATCATCATCACTATTATCACCATCATCAGCATCACTATTATCCCCATCATCATCATCACTATTATCACCATCATCATCATCACTATTATCACCATCACCATCATCACTATTATCACCATCACCATCATCACTATTATCACCATCATCATCATCACTATTATCACCATCACCATCATCACTATTATCACCATCACCATCATCACTATTATCACCACGATCATCATCATCATCACTATTATCACCATCATCATCATCACTATTATCACCATCATCATCATCACTATTATCAGCATCACCATCATCACTATTATCACCATCATCATCATCACTATTATCACCGTCACCATCATCATCACTATTATCACCATCATCATCATCACTATTATCATCATCACCATCATCACTATTATCACCACCATCATCATCATCACTATTATCACCATCATCATCGTCACTATTATCACCATCACCATCATCACTATTATCACCACCATCATCATCATCACTATTATCACCATCATCATTATCACTATTATCACCATCACCATCATCACTATTATCACCATCACCATCATCACTATTATCACCACCATCATCATCATCATAATTATCACCATCATCATCATCACTATTATCACCATCATCACCATCACTATTATCACCGTCACCATCATCATCACTATTATCACCATCATCATCATCACTATTATCACCATCATCATCATCACTATTATCACCATCATCATCATCATCACTATTATCACCATCACCATCATCACTATTATCACCATCACCATCATCACTATTATCACCACCATCATCATCGTCACTATTATCAGCATCACCATCATCACTATTATCACCATCATCATCATCACTATTATCACCATCACCATCATCACTATTATCACCACCATCATCATCGTCACTATTATCACCACCATCATCATCACTATTATCAGCACCATCATCATCGTCACTATTATCACCATCACCATCATCACTATTATCACCATCACCATCATCACTATTATCACCATCACCATCATCACTATTATCACCACCATCATCATCATCACTATTATCACCACCATCATCATCACTATTATCACCATCACCATCATCACTATTATCACCATCACAATCACTATTATCACCATCATCATCATCACTATTATCAACATCATCATCATCATCATCATCACTATTATCACAATCATCATCATCATCACTATTATCACCACCATCATCATCGTCACTATTATCACCATCATCATCATCATCACTATTATCACCATCATCATCATCATATCTATTACCATCATCATCATCATCGTCACTATTATCACCATCACCATCATCACTATTATCACCATCATCATCATCATTATTATCACCATCATCATCATCACTATTATCACCATCATCACTATTATCACCATCACCATCACTATTATCACCATCATCATCATCATCATCACTATTATCACCATCATCATCATCATCATCACTATTATCACCATCATCATCATCATCATCACTATTATCACCATCATCATCATCATCATCACTATTATCACCATCATCATCACTATTATCACCATCACCATCATCATTATTATCACCATCATCATCGTCACTATTATCACCATCATCATCATCACTATTATCACCATCATCATCATCATCACTATTATCACCATCATCATCATCACTATTATCACCATCATCATCATCATCATCACTATTATCACTATCATCATCATCATCATCACTATTATCACCATCATCATCACTATTATCACCATCACCATCATCATTATTATCACCATCATCATCGTCACTATTATCACCATCATCATCATCACTATTATCACCATCATCATCATCGTCACTATTATCACCATCATCATCATCACTATTATCACCATCATCATCATCACTATTATCACATCATCATCATCATCACTATTATCACCATCATCATCATCATCACTATTATCACCATCATCAGCATCACTATTATCACCACCATCATCATCACTATTATCATCATCATCATCATCATCTCTATTATCACCATCATCATCATCACTATTATTACCATCACCATCATCATCACTATTATCACCACCATCACCATCATCATCATCGTCACTATTATCAGCATCATCAGCATCATCTCTGTTATCACCATCATCATCATCACTATTATCACCACCATCATCATCACTATTATCACCATCATCATCATCACTATTATCACCATCAACATCACCATCATCACTATTATCACCATCATCATCATCATCACTATTATCACCATCATCATCATCACTATTATCACCATCATCATCATCACTATTATCACCATCATCATCACCATCACTATTATCACCATCATCATCATCACTATTATCACCATCATCATCATCACTATTATCACCATCATCATCATCACTATTATCACCATCATCATCATCACTATTATCACCATCATCATCATCACTATTATCACCATCATCATCATCACTATTATCACCATCATCATCATCACTATTATCACCATCATCATCATCACTATTATCACCATCATCATCACGATCACTATTATCACCATCATCATCATCACTATTATCACCATCATCATCACGATCACTATTATCACCATCATCATCATCACTATTATCACCATCATCATCATCACTATTATCACCATCATCATCATCATCACTATTATCACCATCATCAGCATCACTATTATCACCATCATCATCATCACTATTATCACCATCACCATCATCACTATTATCAACATCACCATCACTATTATCACCATCATCATCATAACTATTATCACCATCATCATCATCACTATTATCACCACCATCATCATCACTATTATCACCATCACCATCATCACTATTATCACCATCATCATCATCACTATTATCACCATCACCATCATCATCACTATTATCACCATCATCAGCATCACTATTATCACCATCATCATCATCACTATTATCACCATCATCATCATCACTATTATCACCATCACCATCATCACTATTATCACCATCATCATCATCACTATTATCACCATCATCATCATCACTATTATCACCATCACCATCATCACTATTATCACCATCACCATCATCACTATTATCACCACGATCATCATCATCATCACTATTATCACCATCATCATCATCACTATTATCACCATCATCATCATCACTATTATCACCATCACCATCATCACTATTATCACCATCATCATCATCACTATTATCACCGTCACCATCATCATCACTATTATCACCATCATCATCATCACTATTATCACCATCATCATCATCACTATTATCACCATCACCATCATCACTACTATCACCACCATCATCATCATCACTATTATCACCATCATCATCACTATTATCACCATCACCATCATCACTATTATCACCATCACCATCATCACTATTATCACCACCATCATCATCATCACTATTATCACCATCATCATCATCACTATTATCACCGTCACCATCATCATCACTATTATCACCATCATCATCATCACTATTATCACCATCATCATCATCACTATTATCACCATCATCATTATCACTATTATCACCATCACCATCATCACTATTATCACCATCACCATCATCACTATTATCACCACCATCATCATCATCACTATTATCACCATCATCATCATCACTATTATCACCATCATCATCATCACTATTATCACCGTCACCATCATCATCACTATTATCACCATCATCATCATCACTATTATCACCATCATCATCATCACTATTATCACCATCATCATCATCATCACTATTATCACCATCACCATCATCACTATTATCACCATCACCATCATCACTATTATCACCACCATCATCATCGTCACTATTATCAGCATCACCATCATCACTATTATCACCATCATCATCATCACTATTATCACCATCACCATCATCACTATTATCACCACCATCATCATCACTATTATCACCATCATAATCATCATCATCACTATTATCACCATCATCATCACTATTATCACCATCACCATCATCATTATTATCACCATCATCATCGTCACTATTATCACCATCATCATCATCACTATTATCACCATCATCATCATCGTCACTATTATCACCATCATCATCATCACTATTATCACCATCATCATCATCACTATTATCACCATCATCAGCATCACTATTATCATCATCATCATCATCATCTCTATTATCACCATCATCATCATCACTATTATTACCATCACCATCATCATCACTATTATCACCACCATCACCATCATCATCATCGTCACTATTATCACCATCATCAGCATCATCTCTGTTATCACCATCATCATCATCACTATTATCACCACCATCATCATCACTATTATCACCATCATCATCATCACTATTATCACCATCAACATCACCATCATCACTATTATCACCATCATCATCATCATCACTATTATCACCATCATCATCATCACTATTATCACCATCATCATCATCACTATTATCACCATCATCATCACCATCACTATTATCACCATCATCATCATCACTATTATCACCATCATCATCATCACTATTATCACCATCATCATCATCACTATTATCACCATCATCATCATCACTATTATCACCATCATCATCATCACTATTATCACCATCATCATCATCACTATTATCACCATCATCATCATCACTATTATCACCATCATCATCATCACTATTATCACCATCATCATCACGATCACTATTATCACCATCATCATCATCACTATTATCACCATCATCATCACGATCACTATTATCACCATCATCATCATCACTATTATCACCATCATCATCATCACTATTATCACCATCATCATCATCATCACTATTATCACCATCATCAGCATCACTATTATCACCATCATCATCACTATTATCACCATCATCATGATCACTATTATCACCATCACCATCACCATCACGATTATCACCATCATCATCATCACTATTATCACCATCTATCATCATCACTATTATCACCATCATCATCATCACTATTATCACCATCATCATCATCACTATTATCACCATCACCATCATCACTATTATCAACATCACCATCACTATTATCACCATCATCATCATCACTATTATCACCATCATCATCATCACTATTATCA
>OZ024741.1:15074780-15109780 GCA_964016885.1 Eledone cirrhosa
GCAACAGAAAGACACCAACAACAACACCACCACCAACAACAGCAGCAACAGAAAGACACCAACAACACCACCACCAACAACAGCAGCAACAGAAAGACACCAACAACACCACCACCAACAACAGCAGCAAGAGAAAGACACCAACAACACCACCACCAACAACAGCAGCAAGAGAAAGACACCAACAACACCACCACCAACAACAGCAGCAAGAGAAAGACACCAACAACACCACCAACAACAACAGCAGCAACAGAAAGACACCAACAACACCACCACCAACAACAGCAGCAACAGAAAGACACCAACAACAACACCACCAACAACAACAGCAACAGAAAGACACCAACAACAACACCACCAACAACAACAGCAACAGAAAGACACCAACAACAACACCACCACCAACAACAGCAGCAAGAGAAAGATACCAACAACACCACCACCAACAACAGCAGCAACAGAAAGACACCAACAACAACACCACCAACAACAACAGCGACAGAAAGACACCAACAACAACACCACCACCAACAACAGTAGCAACAGAAAGACACCAACAACACCACCACCAACAACAGTAGCAACAGAAAGACACCAACAACACCACCACCAACAACAGCAGCAAGAGAAAGACAGCAACAACCCCACCACCAACAACAGCAGCAAGAGAAAGACACCAACAACACCACCACCAACAACAGCAGCAACAGAAAGACACCAACAACACCACCACCAACAACAGCAGCAAGAGAAAGACACCAACAACCCCACCACCAACAACAGCAGCAAGAGAAAGACACCAACAACACCACCACCAACAACAGCAGCAACAGAAAGACACCAACAACACCACCACCAACAACAGCAGCAAGAGAAAGACACCAACAACACCAACACCAACAACAGCAGCAACAGAAAAACACCAACAACACCACCACCAACAACAGCAGCAAGAGAAAGACACCAACAACACCACCACCAACAACAGCAGCAAGAGAAAGACACCAACAACACCACCACCAACAACAGCAGCTAGAGAAAGACACCAACATCACCACCACCAACAACAGCAGCAACAGAAAGACACCAACAACACCACCACCACCAACAACAACAGCAACAGAAAGACACCAACAACACCACCACCACCAACAACAACAGCAACAGAAAGACACCAACAACAACACCACCACCAACAACAGCAGCAACAGAAAGACACCACCACCAACAACAGCAGCAACAGAAAGACACCAACAAAACCACCACCAACAACAGCAGCAACAGAAAGACACCAACAACAACACCACCAACAACAGCAGCAACAGAAAGACACCAACAACAACACCACCAACAACAACAGCAAGAGAAAGACACCAACAACACCACCACCAACAACAGCAGCAACAGAAAGACACCAACAACACCACCACCACCAACAACAACAGCAACAGAAAGACACCAACAACAACACCACCAACAACAACAGCAACAGAAAGACACCAACAACACCACCAGCAACAACATCAGCAACAGAAAGACACCAACACCACCACCACCAACAACAACAGCAACAGAAAGACACCAACAACACCACCACCACCACCAACAACAGCAACAGAAAGACACCAACAACACCACCGCCACCAACAACAACAGCAACAGAAAGACACCAACACCACCACCACCAACAACAACAGCAACAGAAAGACACCAACAACAACACCACCAACAACAACAGCAACAGAAAGACACCAACAACACCACCACCAACAACAACAGCAACAGAAAGACACCAATACCACCACCAACAACAACAACAGCAACAGAAAGACACCAACAACAACACCACCAACAACAGCAGCAACAGAAAGAGACCAACAACACCACCACCACCAACAACAACAGCAACAGAAAGACACCAACAACAACCCCACCAACAACAACAGCAACAAAAAGACACCAACAACAACACCACCAACAACAACAGCAACAGAAAGACACCAACAACAACACCACCACCAACAACAGCAGCAACAGAAAGACACCAACAACACCACCACCAACAACAACAGCAACAGAAAGACACCAACAACACCACCACCACAAACAACAACAGCAACAGAAAGACACCAACAACAACACCACCACCAACAGCAGCAACAGAAAGACACAAACAACAACACCACCACCAACAACAGCAACAGAAAGACACCAACAACAACACCACCACCAACAACAACAGCAACAGAAAGACACCAACAACAACCCCACCAACAACAACAGCAACAGAAAGACACCAACAACAACACCACCAACAACAACAGCAACAGAAAGACACCAAAAACAACACCACCAACAACAACAGCAACAGAATGACACCAACAACAACACCACCACCAACAACAGCAGCAACAGAAAGACACCAACAACACCACCACCACCAACAACAGCAACAGAAAGACACCAACAACACCACCACCACAAACAACAACAGCAACAGAAAGACACCAACAACAACACCACCACCAACAGCAGCAACAGAAAGACACCAACAACAACACCACCACCAACAACAGCAACAGAAAGACACCAACAACAACACCACCACCAACAGCAGCAACAGAAAGACACCAACAACAACACCACCACCAACAACAGCAGCAACAGAAAGACACCAACAACAACACCACCAACAACAACAGCAACAGAAAGACACCAACAACAACACCACCACCAACAACAGCAGCAACAGAAAGACACCAACAACACCACCACCAACAACAACAGCAACAGAGACACCAACAACAACACCACCACCAACAACAACAGCAACAGAAGACACCAACAACAACACCACCAACAACAACAGCAGCAACAGAAAGACACCAACAACACCACCACCAACAACAGCAGCAACAGAAAGACACCAACAACAACACCACCAACAACAACAGCAACAGAAAGACACCAACAACAACACCACCACCAACAACAGCAGCAAGAGAAAGACACCAACAACAACACCACCAACAACAATAGCAACAGAAAGACACCAACAACACCACCACCACCAACAGCAGCAACAGAAAGACACCAACAACACCACCACCAACAACAACAGCAACAGAAAGACACCAACAACACCACCACCACCAACAACAACAGCAACAGAAAGACACCAACAACAACACCACCAACAACAACAGCAACAGAAAGACACCAACAACACCACCACCACCAACAGCACCAACAGAAAGACACCAACAACACCACCACCAACAACAACAGCAACAGAAAGACACCAACAACACCACCACCACCAACAACAACAGCAACAGAAAGACACCAACAACAACACCACCACCAACAACAGCAGCAACAGAAAGACACCAACAACACCACCACCACCAACAACAACAGCAACAGAAAGACACCAACAACAACACCACCAACAACAACAGCAACAGAAAGACACCAACAACAACACCACCACCAACAACAGCAACAGAAAGACACCAACAACACCACCACCAACAACAACAGCAACAGAAAGACACCAACAACAACACCACCAACAACAACAGCAACAGAAAGACACCAACAACAACACCACCAACAACAACAGCAACAGAAAGACACCAACAACACCACCACCACCAACAACAACAGCAACAGAAAGACACCAACAACAACACCACCAACAACAACAGCAACAGAAAGACACCAACAACAACAGCACCAACAACAACAGCAACAGAAAGACACCAACAACACCACCACCAACAACAACAGCAACAGAAAGACACCAACAACACCACCACCAACAACAGCAGCAACAGAAAGACACCAACAACAACACCACCAACAACAACAACAGCAACAGAAAGACACCAACAACAACACCACCAACAACAGCAGCAACAGAAAGACACCAACAACAACACCACCAACAACAACAACAGCAACAGAAAGACACCAACAACAACACCACCAACAACAGCAGCAACAGAAAGACACCAACAACAACACCACCAACAACAACAGCAACAGAAAGACACCAACAACAACACCACCAACAACAGCAGCAACAGAAAGACACCAACAACACCACCACCACCAACAACAACAGCAACAGAAAGACACCAACAACAACACCACCAACAACAACAGCAACAGAAAGACACCAACAACAACACCACCACCAACAACAGCAGCAACAGAAAGACACCAACAACAACACCACCAACAACAGCAGCAACAGAAAGCCACCAACAACACCACCACCACCAACAACAACAGCAACAGAAAGACACCAACAACACGACCACCACCAACAACAACAGCAACAGAAAGACACCAACAACACCACCACCAACAACAGCAGCAACAGAAAGACACCAACAACAACAACACCACCACCAACAACAGCAGCAACAGAAAGACACCAACAACAACACCACCAACAACAACAGCAACAGAAAGACACCAACAACAACACCACCAACAACAACAGCAACAGAAAGACACCAACAACAACACCACCAACAACAACAGCAACAGAAAGACACCAACAACAACACCACCAACAACAACAGCAACAGAAAGACACCAACAACAACACCACCAACAACAACAGCAACAGAAAGACACAAACAACAACACCACCAACAACAACAGCAACAGAAAGACACCAACAACAACACCACCAACAACAGCAGCAACAGAAAGACACCAACAACACCACCACCACCAACAACAACAGCAACAGAAAGACACCAACAACACCACCACCACCAACAACAACAGCAAGAGAAAGACACCAACAACACCACCACCACCAACAACAACAGCAACAGAAAGACACCAACAACACCACCACCACCAACAACAACAGCAACAGAAAGACACCAACAACAACACCACCAACAACAGCAGCAACAGAAAGACACCACCACCAACAAGAACAGCAACAGAAAGACACCAACAACACCACCAACAACAACAACAGCAACAGAAAGACACCAACAACAACACCACCAACAACAGCAGCAACAGAAAGACACCACCACCAACAACAGCAGCAACAGAAAGACACCAACAACACCACCACCAACAACAGCAGCAACAGAAAGACACCAACAACACCACCACCACCAACAACAGCAGCAACAGAAAGACACCAACAACAACACCACCAACACAGCAGCAACAGAAAGACACCACCACCAACAACAGCAACAGAAAGACACCAACACCACCACCACCAACAACAACAGGAACAGAAAGACACCAACAACACCACCACCAACAACAACAGCAACAGAAAGACACCAACACCACCACCACCAACAACAACAGCAACAGAAAGACACCAACAACAACACCACCAACAACAACAGCAACAGAAAGACACCAACAACACCACCACCACAAACAACAACAGCAACAGAAAGACACTAACAACAACACCACCAACAACAACAGCAACAGAAAGACACCAACAACACCACCACCAACAACAACAGCAACAGAAAGACACCAACAACACCACCACCAACAACAACAGTAACAGAAAGACACCAACACCACCACGAGCAACAACAACAGCAACAGAAAGACACCAACAACAACACCACCAACAACAACAGCAACAGAAAGACACCAACAACACCACCACCACCAACAACAGCAGCAACGTAAAGACACCAACAACACCACCACCACCAACAACAACAGCAACAGAAAGACACCAACAACAACACCACCACCAACAACAGCAGCAACAGAAAGACACCAACAACACCACCACCAACAACAGCAGCAACAGAAAGACACCAACAACACCACCACCAACAACAACAGCAACAGAAAGACACCAACAACAACACCACCACCAACAACAACAGCAACAGAAAGACACCAACAACAACACCACCACCAACAACAGCAGCAACAGAAAGACACCAACAACACCACCACCAACAACAGCAGCAACAGAAAGACACCAACAACAACACCACCAACAACAACAGCAACAGAAAGACACCAACAACAACACCACCACCAACAACAGCAGCAAGAGAAAGACACCAACAACAACACCACCAACAACAATAGCAACAGAAAGACACCAACAACACCACCACCACCAACAGCAGCAACAGAAAAACACCAACAACACCACCACCAACAACAACAGCAACAGAAAGACACCAACAACACCACCACCACCAACAACAACAGCAACAGAAAGACACCAACAACAACACCACCAACAACAACAGCAACAGAAAGACACCAACAACAACAGCACCAACAACAACAGCAACAGAAAGACACCAACAACACCACCACCAACAACAACAGCAACAGAAAGACACCAACAACACCACCACCACCAACAGCACCAACAGAAAGACACCAACAACACCACCACCAACAACAACAGCAACAGAAAGACACCAACAACACCACCACCACCAACAACAACAGCAACAGAAAGACACCAACAACAACACCACCAACAACAACAGCAACAGAAAGACACCAACAACAACACCACCACCAACAACAGCAGCAACAGAAAGACACCAACAACACCACCACCACCAACAACAACAGCAACAGAAAGACACCAACAACAACACCACCAACAACAACAGCAACAGAAAGACACCAACAACAACACCACCAACAACAACAGCAACAGAAAGACACCAACAACAACACCACCAACAACAGCAGCAACAGAAAGACACCAACAACAACACCACCAACAACAACAACAGCAACAGAAAGACACCAACAACAACACCACCAACAACAGCAGCAACAGAAAGACACCAACAACAACACCACCAACAACAACAGCAACAGAGAGACACCAACAACAACACCACCAACAACAGCAGCAACAGAAAGACACCAACAACACCACCACCACCAACAACAACAGCAACAGAAAGACACCAACAACAACACCACCAACAACAACAGCAACAGAAAGACACCAACAACAACACCACCACCAACAACAGCAGCAACAGAAAGACACCAACAACAACACCACCAACAACAGCAGCAACAGAAAGCCACCAACAACACCACCACCACCAACAACAACAGCAACAGAAAGACACCAACAACACCACCACCACCAACAACAACAGCAACAGAAAGACACCAACAACACCACCACCAACAACAGCAGCAACAGAAAGACACCAACAACAACACTACCACCAACAACAGCAGCAACAGAAAGACACCAACAACAACACCACCAACAACAACAGCAACAGAAAGACACCAACAACAACACCACCAACAACAACAGCAACAGAAAGACACCAACAACAACACCACCAACAACAACAGCAACAGAAAGACACCAACAACAACACCACCAACAACAACAGCAACAGAAAGACACCAACAACAACACCACCAACAACAACAGCAACAGAAAGACACAAACAACAACACCACCAACAACAACAGCAACAGAAAGACACCAACAACAACACCACCAACAACAGCAGCAACAGAAAGACACCAACAACACCACCACCACCAACAACAACAGCAACAGAAAGACACCAACAACACCACCACCACCAACAACAACAGCAAGAGAAAGACACCAACAACACCACCACCACCAACAACAACAGCAACAGAAAGACACCAACAACACCACCACCACCAACAACAACAGCAACAGAAAGACACCAACAACAACACCACCACCAACAACAGCAGCAACAGAAAGACACCAACAACAACACCACCACCAACAACAGCAGCAAGAGAAAGACACCAACAACAACACCCCCAACAACAGCAGCAACAGAAAGACACCAACAACAACAACACCAACAACAACAACTGCAACAGAAAGACACCAACAACAACACCACCACCAACAACAGCAACAGAAAGACACCAACAACACCACCACCACCAACAACAGCAGCAACAGAAAGACACCAACAACACCACCACCAACAACAGCAGCAACAGAAAGACACCAACAACAACACCACCACCAACAACAGCAGCAACAGAAAGACACCAACAACACCACCACCAACAACAGCAGCAACAGAAAGACACCAACAACACCACCACCAACAACAGCAGCAAGAGAAAGACACCAACAACACCACCACCAACAACAGCAGCAAGAGAAAGACACCAACAACACCACCACCAACAACAGCAGCAAGAGAAAGACACCAACAACACCACCAACAACAACAGCAGCAACAGAAAGACACCAACAACACCACCACCAACAACAGCAGCAACAGAAAGACACCAACAACAACACCACCAACAACAACAGCAACAGAAAGACACCAACAACAACACCACCAACAACAACAGCAACAGAAAGACACCAACAACAACACCACCACCAACAACAGCAGCAAGAGAAAGATACCAACAACACCACCACCAACAACAGCAGCAACAGAAAGACACCAACAACAACACCACCAACAACAACAGCGACAGAAAGACACCAACAACAACACCACCACCAACAACAGTAGCAACAGAAAGACACCAACAACACCACCACCAACAACAGTAGCAACAGAAAGACACCAACAACACCACCACCAACAACAGCAGCAAGAGAAAGACAGCAACAACCCCACCACCAACAACAGCAGCAAGAGAAAGACACCAACAACACCACCACCAACAACAGCAGCAACAGAAAGACACCAACAACACCACCACCAACAACAGCAGCAAGAGAAAGACACCAACAACCCCACCACCAACAACAGCAGCAAGAGAAAGACACCAACAACACCACCACCAACAACAGCAGCAACAGAAAGACACCAACAACACCACCACCAACAACAGCAGCAAGAGAAAGACACCAACAACACCAACACCAACAACAGCAGCAACAGAAAAACACCAACAACACCACCACCAACAACAGCAGCAAGAGAAAGACACCAACAACACCACCACCAACAACAGCAGCTAGAGAAAGACACCAACATCACCACCACCAACAACAGCAGCAACAGAAAGACACCAACAACACCACCACCACCAACAACAACAGCAACAGAAAGACACCAACAACACCACCACCACCAACAACAACAGCAACAGAAAGACACCAACAACAACACCACCACCAACAACAGCAGCAACAGAAAGACACCACCACCAACAACAGCAGCAACAGAAAGACACCAACAAAACCACCACCAACAACAGCAGCAACAGAAAGACACCAACAACAACACCACCAACAACAGCAGCAACAGAAAGACACCAACAACAACACCACCAACAACAACAGCAAGAGAAAGACACCAACAACACCACCACCAACAACAGCAGCAACAGAAAGACACCAACAACACCACCACCACCAACAACAACAGCAACAGAAAGACACCAACAACAACACCACCAACAACAACAGCAACAGAAAGACACCAACAACACCACCAGCAACAACATCAGCAACAGAAAGACACCAACACCACCACCACCAACAACAACAGCAACAGAAAGACACCAACAACACCACCACCACCAACAACAACAGCAACAGAAAGACACCAACAACACCACCGCCACCAACAACAACAGCAACAGAAAGACACCAACACCACCACCACCAACAACAACAGCAACAGAAAGACACCAACAACAACACCACCAACAACAACAGCAACAGAAAGACACCAACAACACCACCACCAACAACAACAGCAACAGAAAGACACCAATACCACCACCAACAACAACAACAGCAACAGAAAGACACCAACAACAACACCACCAACAACAGCAGCAACAGAAAGAGACCAACAACACCACCACCACCAACAACAACAGCAACAGAAAGACACCAACAACAACCCCACCAACAACAACAGCAACAAAAAGACACCAACAACAACACCACCAACAACAACAGCAACAGAAAGACACCAACAACAACACCACCACCAACAACAGCAGCAACAGAAAGACACCAACAACACCACCACCAACAACAACAGCAACAGAAAGACACCAACAACACCACCACCACAAACAACAACAGCAACAGAAAGACACCAACAACAACACCACCACCAACAGCAGCAACAGAAAGACACAAACAACAACACCACCACCAACAACAGCAACAGAAAGACACCAACAACAACACCACCACCAACAACAACAGCAACAGAAAGACACCAACAACAACCCCACCAACAACAACAGCAACAGAAAGACACCAACAACAACACCACCAACAACAACAGCAACAGAAAGACACCAAAAACAACACCACCAACAACAACAGCAACAGAATGACACCAACAACAACACCACCACCAACAACAGCAGCAACAGAAAGACACCAACAACACCACCACCACCAACAACAGCAACAGAAAGACACCAACAACACCACCACCACAAACAACAACAGCAACAGAAAGACACCAATAACAACACCACCACCAACAGCAGCAACAGAAAGACACCAACAACAACACCACCACCAACAACAGCAACAGAAAGACACCAACAACAACACCACCACCAACAGCAGCAACAGAAAGACACCAACAACAACACCACCACCAACAACAGCAGCAACAGAAAGACACCAACAACAACACCACCAACAACAACAGCAACAGAAAGACACCAACAACAACACCACCACCAACAACAGCAGCAACAGAAAGACACCAACAACACCACCACCAACAACAACAGCAACAGAGACACCAACAACAACACCACCACCAACAACAACAGCAACAGAAGACACCAACAACAACACCACCAACAACAACAGCAGCAACAGAAAGACACCAACAACACCACCACCAACAACAGCAGCAACAGAAAGACACCAACAACAACACCACCAACAACAACAGCAACAGAAAGACACCAACAACAACACCACCACCAACAACAGCAGCAAGAGAAAGACACCAACAACAACACCACCAACAACAATAGCAACAGAAAGACACCAACAACACCACCACCACCAACAGCAGCAACAGAAAGACACCAACAACACCACCACCAACAACAACAGCAACAGAAAGACACCAACAACACCACCACCACCAACAACAACAGCAACAGAAAGACACCAACAACAACACCACCAACAACAACAGCAACAGAAAGACACCAACAACACCACCACCACCAACAGCACCAACAGAAAGACACCAACAACACCACCACCAACAACAACAGCAACAGAAAGACACCAACAACACCACCACCACCAACAACAACAGCAACAGAAAGACACCAACAACAACACCACCACCAACAACAGCAGCAACAGAAAGACACCAACAACACCACCACCACCAACAACAACAGCAACAGAAAGACACCAACAACAACACCACCAACAACAACAGCAACAGAAAGACACCAACAACAACACCACCACCAACAACAGCAACAGAAAGACACCAACAACACCACCACCAACAACAACAGCAACAGAAAGACACCAACAACAACACCACCAACAACAACAGCAACAGAAAGACACCAACAACAACACCACCAACAACAACAGCAACAGAAAGACACCAACAACACCACCACCACCAACAACAACAGCAACAGAAAGACACCAACAACAACACCACCAACAACAACAGCAACAGAAAGACACCAACAACAACAGCACCAACAACAACAGCAACAGAAAGACACCAACAACACCACCACAAACAACAACAGCAACAGAAAGACACCAACAACACCACCACCAACAACAGCAGCAACAGAAAGACACCAACAACAACACCACCAACAACAACAACAGCAACAGAAAGACACCAACAACAACACCACCAACAACAGCAGCAACAGAAAGACACCAACAACAACACCACCAACAACAACAACAGCAACAGAAAGACACCAACAACAACACCACCAACAACAGCAGCAACAGAAAGACACCAACAACAACACCACCAACAACAACAGCAACAGAAAGACACCAACAACAACACCACCAACAACAGCAGCAACAGAAAGACACCAACAACACCACCACCACCAACAACAACAGCAACAGAAAGACACCAACAACAACACCACTAACAACAACAGCAACAGAAAGACACCAACAACAACACCACCACCAACAACAGCAGCAACAGAAAGACACCAACAACAACACCACCAACAACAGCAGCAACAGAAAGCCACCAACAACACCACCACCACCAACAACAACAGCAACAGAAAGACACCAACAACACCACCACCACCAACAACAACAGCAACAGAAAGACACCAACAACACCACCACCAACAACAGCAGCAACAGAAAGACACCAACAACAACACCACCACCAACAACAGCAGCAACAGAAAGACACCAACAACAACACCACCAACAACAACAGCAACAGAAAGACACCAACAACAACACCACCAACAACAACAGCAACAGAAAGACACCAACAACAACACCACCAACAACAACAGCAACAGAAAGACACCAACAACAACACCACCAACAACAACAGCAACAGAAAGACACCAACAACAACACCACCAACAACAACAGCAACAGAAAGACACAAACAACAACACCACCAACAACAACAGCAACAGAAAGACACCAACAACAACACCACCAACAACAGCAGCAACAGAAAGACACCAACAACACCACCACCACCAACAACAACAGCAACAGAAAGACACCAACAACACCACCACCACCAACAACAACAGCAAGAGAAAGACACCAACAACACCACCACCACCAACAACAACAGCAACAGAAAGACACCAACAACACCACCACCACCAACAACAACAGCAACAGAAAGACACCAACAACAACACCACCAACAACAGCAGCAACAGAAAGACACCACCACCAACAAGAACAGCAACAGAAAGACACCAACAACACCACCAACAACAACAACAGCAACAGAAAGACACCAACAACAACACCACCAACAACAGCAGCAACAGAAAGACACCACCACCAACAACAGCAGCAACAGAAAGACACCAACAACACCACCACCAACAACAGCAGCAACAGAAAGACACCAACAACACCACCACCACCAACAACAGCAGCAACAGAAAGACACCAACAACAACACCACCAACACAGCAGCAACAGAAAGACACCACCACCAACAACAGCAACAGAAAGACACCAACACCACCACCAACAACAACAACAGGAACAGAAAGACACCAACAACACCACCACCAACAACAACAGCAACAGAAAGACACCAACACCACCACCACCAACAACAACAGCAACAGAAAGACACCAACAACAACACCACCAACAACAACAGCAACAGAAAGACACCAACAACACCACCACCACAAACAACAACAGCAACAGAAAGACACTAACAACAACACCACCAACAACAACAGCAACAGAAAGACACCAACAACACCACCACCAACAACAACAGCAACAGAAAGACACCAACAACACCACCACCAACAACAACAGTAACAGAAAGACACCAACACCACCACGAGCAACAACAACAGCAACAGAAAGACACCAACAACAACACCACCAACAACAACAGCAACAGAAAGACACCAACAACACCACCACCACCAACAACAGCAGCAACGTAAAGACACCAACAACACCACCACCACCAACAACAACAGCAACAGAAAGACACCAACAACAACACCACCACCAACAACAGCAGCAACAGAAAGACACCAACAACACCACCACCAACAACAGCAGCAACAGAAAGACACCAACAACACCACCACCAACAACAACAGCAACAGAAAGACACCAACAACAACACCACCACCAACAACAACAGCAACAGAAAGACACCAACAACAACACCACCACCAACAACAGCAGCAACAGAAAGACACCAACAACACCACCACCAACAACAGCAGCAACAGAAAGACACCAACAACAACACCACCAACAACAACAGCAACAGAAAGACACCAACAACAACACCACCACCAACAACAGCAGCAAGAGAAAGACACCAACAACAACACCACCAACAACAATAGCAACAGAAAGACACCAACAACACCACCACCACCAACAGCAGCAACAGAAAAACACCAACAACACCACCACCAACAACAACAGCAACAGAAAGACACCAACAACACCACCACCACCAACAACAACAGCAACAGAAAGACACCAACAACAACACCACCAACAACAACAGCAACAGAAAGACACCAACAACAACAGCACCAACAACAACAGCAACAGAAAGACACCAACAACACCACCACCAACAACAACAGCAACAGAAAGACACCAACAACACCACCACCACCAACAGCACCAACAGAAAGACACCAACAACACCACCACCAACAACAACAGCAACAGAAAGACACCAACAACACCACCACCACCAACAACAACAGCAACAGAAAGACACCAACAACAACACCACCAACAACAACAGCAACAGAAAGACACCAACAACAACACCACCACCAACAACAGCAGCAACAGAAAGACACCAACAACACCACCACCACCAACAACAACAGCAACAGAAAGACACCAACAACAACACCACCAACAACAACAGCAACAGAAAGACACCAACAACAACACCACCAACAACAACAGCAACAGAAAGACACCAACAACAACACCACCAACAACAGCAGCAACAGAAAGACACCAACAACAACACCACCAACAACAACAACAGCAACAGAAAGACACCAACAACAACACCACCAACAACAGCAGCAACAGAAAGACACCAACAACAACACCACCAACAACAACAGCAACAGAAAGACACCAACAACAACACCACCAACAACAGCAGCAACAGAAAGACACCAACAACACCACCACCACCAACAACAACAGCAACAGAAAGACACCAACAACAACACCACCAACAACAACAGCAACAGAAAGACACCAACAACAACACCACCACCAACAACAGCAGCAACAGAAAGACACCAACAACAACACCACCAACAACAGCAGCAACAGAAAGCCACCAACAACACCACCACCACCAACAACAACAGCAACAGAAAGACACCAACAACACCACCACCACCAACAACAACAGCAACAGAAAGACACCAACAACACCACCACCAACAACAGCAGCAACAGAAAGACACCAACAACAACACCACCACCAACAACAGCAGCAACAGAAAGACACCAACAACAACACCACCAACAACAACAGCAACAGAAAGACACCAACAACAACACCACCAACAACAACAGCAACAGAAAGACACCAACAACAACACCACCAACAACAACAGCAACAGAAAGACACCAACAACAACACCACCAACAACAACAGCAACAGAAAGACACCAACAACAACACCACCAACAACAACAGCAACAGAAAGACACAAACAACAACACCACCAACAACAACAGCAACAGAAAGACACCAACAACAACACCACCAACAACAGCAGCAACAGAAAGACACCAACAACACCACCACCACCAACAACAACAGCAACAGAAAGACACCAACAACACCACCACCACCAACAACAACAGCAAGAGAAAGACACCAACAACACCACCACCACCAACAACAACAGCAACAGAAAGACACCAACAACACCACCACCACCAACAACAACAGCAACAGAAAGACACCAACAACAACACCACCAACAACAGCAGCAACAGAAAGACACCACCACCAACAAGAACAGCAACAGAAAGACACCAACAACACCACCAACAACAACAACAGCAACAGAAAGACACCAACAACAACACCACCAACAACAGCAGCAACAGAAAGACACCACCACCAACAACAGCAGCAACAGAAAGACACCAACAACACCACCACCAACAACAGCAGCAACAGAAAGACACCAACAACACCACCACCACCAACAACAGCAGCAACAGAAAGACACCAACAACAACACCACCAACACAGCAGCAACAGAAAGACACCACCACCAACAACAGCAACAGAAAGACACCAACACCACCACCACCAACAACAACAGGAACAGAAAGACACCAACAACACCACCACCAACAACAACAGCAACAGAAAGACACCAACACCACCACCACCAACAACAACAGCAACAGAAAGACACCAACAACAACACCACCAACAACAACAGCAACAGAAAGACACCAACAACACCACCACCACAAACAACAACAGCAACAGAAAGACACTAACAACAACACCACCAACAACAACAGCAACAGAAAGACACCAACAACACCACCACCACCAACAACAGCAGCAACAGAAAGACACCAACAACACCACCACCAACAACAGCAGCAACAGAAAGACACCAACAACACCACCACCAACAACAACAGCAACAGAAAGACACCAACAACAACACCACCACCAACAACAACAGCAACAGAAAGACACCAACAACAACACCACCACCAACAACAGCAGCAACAGAAAGACACCAACAACACCACCACCAACAACAGCAGCAACAGAAAGACACCAACAACAACACCACCAACAACAACAGCAACAGAAAGACACCAACAACAACACCACCACCAACAACAGCAGCAAGAGAAAGACACCAACAACAACACCACCAACAACAATAGCAACAGAAAGACACCAACAACACCACCACCACCAACAGCAGCAACAGAAAAACACCAACAACACCACCACCAACAACAGCAGCAACGTAAAGACACCAACAACACCACCACCACCAACAACAACAGCAACAGAAAGACACCAACAACAACACCACCACCAACAACAGCAGCAACAGAAAGACACCAACAACACCACCACCAACAACAACAGCAACAGAAAGACACCAACAACAACACCACCACCAACAACAACAGCAACAGAAAGACACCAACAACAACACCACCACCAACAACAGCAGCAACAGAAAGACACCAACAACACCACCACCAACAACAGCAGCAACAGAAAGACACCAACAACAACACCACCAACAACAACAGCAACAGAAAGACACCAACAACAACACTACCAACAACAACAGCAACAGAAAGACACCAACAACAACACCACCAACAACAGCAGCAACAGAAAGACACCAACAACAACACCACCACCAACAACAACAGCAACAGAAAGACACCAACAACAACACCACCAACAACAGCAGCAACAGAAAGACACCAACAACAACACCACCAACAACAACAGCAACAGAAAGACACCAACAACAACACCACCAACAACAGCAGCAACAGAAAGACACCAACAGAAAGACACCAACAACAACACCACCAACAACAACAGCAACAGAAAGACACCAACAACAACACCACCAACAACAACAGCAACAGAAAGACACCAACAAAACACCACCACCAACAACAACAGCAACAGAAAGACACCAACAACAACACCACCAACAACAACAGCAACAGAAAGACACCAACAACAACACCACCACCAACAACAGCAGCAACAGAAAGAAACCAACAACACCACCACCAACAACAACAGCAACAGAAAGACACCAACAACACCACCACCACCAACAACAACAGCAACAGAAAGACACCAACAAAACCACCACCAACAACAACAGCAACAGAAAGACACCAACAACAACACCACCACCAACAACAACAGCAACAGAAAGACACCAACAACACCACCACCAACAACAACAGCAACAGAAAGACACCAACAACAACACCACCACCAACAACAGCAGCAACGTAAAGACACCAACAACACCACCACCACCAACAACAACAGCAACAGAAAGACACCAACAACAACACCACCAACAACAACAGCAACAGAAAGACACCAACACCACCACCACCAACAACAACAGCAACAGAAAGACACCAACAACACCACCACCAACAACAACAGCAACAGAAAGACACCAACAACAACACCACCAACAACAGCAGCAACAGAAAGACACCAACAACAACACCACCACCAACAACAGCAACAGAAAGACACCAACAACAACACCACCAACAACAACAGCAACAGAAAGACACCAACAACAACACCACCAACAACAACAGCAACAGAAAGACACCAACAACACCACCACCACCAACAACAGCAACAGAAAGACACCAACAACAACACCACCAACAACAACAGCAACAGAAAGACACCAACACCACCACCAACAACAACAACAGCAACAGAAAGACACCAACAACACCACCACCACCAACAACAGCAACAGAAAGACACCAACAACAACACCACCACCAACAACAGCAACAGAAAGACACCAACAACAACACCACCAACAACAACAGCAACAGAAAGACACCAACAACAACACCACCAACAACAACAGCAACAGAAAGACACCAACAACACCACCACCACCAACAACAGCAACAGAAAGACACCAACAACAACACCACCAACAACAACAGCAACAGAAAGACACCAACACCACCACCACCAACAACAACAGCAACAGAAAGACACCAACAACACCACCACCAACAACAACAGCAACAGAAAGACACCAACAACAACACCACCAACAACAACAGCAACAGAAAGACACCAACAACAACACCACCAACAACAACAGCAACAGAAAGACACCAACAACAACACCACCAACAACAACAGCAACAGAAAGACACCAACAACAACACCACCAACAACAACAGCAACAGAAAGACACCAACAAAACACCACCACCAACAACAACAGCAACAGAAAGACACCAACAACAACACCACCAACAACAACAGCAACAGAAAGACACCAACACCACCACCACCAACAACAACAGCAACAGAAAGACACCAACACCACCACGACCAACAACAACAGCAACAGAAAGACACCAACAACAACACCACCAACAACAACAGCAACAGAAAGACACCAACAACACCACCACCACCAACAACAGCAGCAACGTAAAGACACCAACAACACCACCACCACCAACAACAACAGCAACAGAAAGACACCAACAAAAACACCACCACCAACAACAGCAGCAACAGAAAGACACCAACAACACCACCACCAACAACAGCAGCAACAGAAAGACACCAACAACACCACCACCAACAAGAGCAGCAACAGAAAGACACCAACAACAACACCACCAACAACAACAGCAACAGAAGGACACCAACAACAACACCACCACCAACAACAGCAGCAACAGAAAGACACCAACAACACCACCACCAACAACAACAGCAACAGAAAGACACCAACAACAACACCACCACCAACAACAACAGCAACAGAAAGACACCAACAACAACACCACCACCAACAACAGCAGCAACAGAAAGACACCAACAACACCACCACCAACAACAGCAGCAACAGAAAGACACCAACAACAACACCACCAACAACAACAGCAACAGAAAGACACCAACAACAACACCACCACCAACAACAGCAGCAAGAGAAAGGCACCAACAACAACACCACCAACAACAATAGCAACAGAAAGACACCAACAACACCACCACCACCAACAGCAGCAACAGAAAGACACCAACAACACCACCACCAACAACAACAGCAACAGAAAGACACCAACAACACCACCACCACCAACAACAACAGCAACAGAAAGACACCAACAACAACACCACCAACAACAACAGCAACAGCAAGACACCAACAACACCACCACCACCAACAGCACCAACAGAAAGACACCAACAACACCACCACCAACAACAACAGCAACAGAAAGACACCAACAACACCACCACCACCAACAACAACAGCAACAGAAAGACACCAACAACAACACCACCAACAACAACAGCAACAGGAAGACACCAACAACAACACCACCACCAACAACAGCAGCAACAGAAAGACACCAACAACACCACCACCACCAACAACAACAGCAACAGAAAGACACCAACAACAACACCACCAACAACAACAGCAACAGAAAGACACCAACAACAACACCACCAACAACAACAGCAACAGAAAGACACCAACAACACCACCACTAACAACAACAGCAACAGAAAGACACCAACAACACCACCACCACCAACAACAGCAGCAACAGAAAGACACCAACAACAACACCACCAACAACAGCAGCAACAGAAAGACACCAACAACAACACTACCAACAACAACAGCAACAGAAAGACACCAACAACAACACCACCAACAACAGCAGCAACAGAAAGACACCAACAACAACACCACCACCAACAACAACAGCAACAGAAAGACACCAACAACAACACCACCAACAACAGCAGCAACAGAAAGACACCAACAACAACACCACCAACAACAACAGCAACAGAAAGACACCAACAACAACACCACCAACAACAGCAGCAACAGAAAGACACCAACAACAACACCACCACCAACAACAGCAACAGAAAGACACCAACAACAACACCACCAACAACAACAGCAACAGAAAGACACCAACAACAACACCACCAACAACAACAGCAACAGAAAGACACCAACAACAACACCACCAACAACAACAGCAACAGAAAGACACCAACAACAACACCACCAACAACAACAGCAACAGAAAGACACCAACAAAACACCACCACCAACAACAACAGCAACAGAAAGACACCAACAACAACACCACCAACAACAACAGCAACAGAAAGACACCAACAACAACACCACCACCAACAACAGCAGCAACAGAAAGACACCAACAACACCACCACCAACAACAACAGCAACAGAAAGCCTCCAACAACACCACCACCACCAACAACAACAGCAACAGAAAGACACCAACAAAACCACCACCAACAACAACAGCAACAGAAAGACACCAACAACAACACCACCACCAACAACAACAGCAACAGAAAGACACCAACAACACCACCACCAACAACAACAGCAACAGAAAGACACCAACAACAACACCACCACCAACAACAGCAGCAACGTAAAGACACCAACAACACCACCACCACCAACAACAACAGCAACAGAAAGACACCAACAACAACACCACCAACAACAACAGCAACAGAAAGACACCAACACCACCACCACCAACAACAACAGCAACAGAAAGACACCAACAACACCACCACCAACAACAACAGCAACAGAAAGACACCAACACCACCACCACCAACAACAACAGCAACAGAAAGACACCAACAACAACACCACCAACAACAACAGCAACAGAAAGACACCAACAACACCACCACCACAAACAACAACAGCAACAGAAAGACACTAACAACAACACCACCAACAACAACAGCAACAGAAAGACACCAACAACACCACCACCAACAACAACAGCAACAGAAAGACACCAACAACACCACCACCAACAACAACAGCAACAGAAAGACACCAACACCACCACCACCAACAACAACAGCAACAGAAAGACACCAACAACAACACCACCAACAACAACAGCAACAGAAAGACACCAACAACACCACCACCACAAACAACAACAGCAACAGAAAGACACCAACAACAACACCACCAACAACAACAGCAACAGAAAGACACCAACAACACCACCAACAACAACAGCAGCAACGTAAAGACACCAACAACACCACCACCACCAACAACAACAGCAACAGAAAGACACCAACAACAACACCACCAACAACAACAGCAACAGAAAGACACCAACACCACCACCACCAACAACAACAGCAACAGAAAGACACCAACAACACCACCACCACCAACAACAACAGCAACAGAAAGACACCAACAACAACACCACCACCAACAACAGCAGCAACAGAAAGACACCAACAACAACACCACCAACAACAGCAGCAACAGAAAGACACCACCACCAACAACAGCAGCAACAGAAAGACACCAACAACAACACCACCAACAACAGCAGCAACAGAAAGACACCACCACCAACAACAACAGCAACAGAAAGACACCAACAACACCACCACCACCAACAACAACAGCAACAGAAAGACACCAACAACAACACCACCACCAACAACAGCAGCAAGAGAAAGACACCAACAACACCACCACCAACAACAACAGCAACAGAAAGACACCAACAACAACACCACCAACAACAGCAGCAACAGAAAGACACCACCACCAACAACAGCAGCAACAGAAAGACACCAACAACACCACCACCAACAACAACAGCAACAGAAAGACACCAACAACACCACCACCAACAACAACAGCAACAGAAAGACACCAACAACACCACCACCAACAACAGCAGCAACAGAAAGACACCAACAACAACACCACCAACAACAACAACAACAGAAAGACACCAACAACAACACCACCACCAACAACAGCAGCAAGAGAAAGACACCAACAACACCACCACCAACAACAGCAGCAACAGAAAGAGACCAACAACAACACCACCAACAACAACAGCAACAGAAAGACACCAACAACAACACCACCAACAACAACAGCAGCAACAGAAAGACACCAACAACCATACCACCACCAACAACAGCAGCAAGAGAAAGACACCAACAACACCACCACCAACAACAGCAGCAACAGAAAGACACCAACAACAACACCACCAACAACAACAGCAACAGAAAGACACCAACAACAACACCACCAACAACAACAACAGCAACAGAAAGACACCAACAACACCACCACCACCAACAACAGCAGCAACAGAAAGACACCAACAACAACACCACCAACAACAACAACAACAGAAAGACACCAACAACAACACCACCAACAACAACAGCAGCAACAGAAATACACCAACAACACCACCACCAACAACAGCAGCAACAGAAAGACACCAACAACAACACCACCAACAACACCACCAACAACAACAGCAACAGAAAGACACCAACAACAACACCACCAACAACAACAGCAACAGAAAGACACCAACAACAACACCACCAGCAACAACAACAGCAACAGAAAGACACCAACAACACCACCACCAACAACAGCAGCAACAGAAAGACACCAACAGCACCACCACCACCCACAGCAGCAACATAAAGACACCAACGACACCACCACCACCAACAACAGCAGCAACATAAAGACACCAACACCAACAACAACAGCAGCAATAGAAAGACACCACCACCACCAACAACAACAACAACACCAACAACAACACCAACAACAACAGCAACAGAAAGACACCACCAACAACACCACCACCAACAACAGCAGCAACATAAAGACACCAACGACACCACCACCACCAACAACAGCAGCAACATAAAGACACCAACAACAACACCAACAACAACAGCAGCAATATAAAGACACCACCACCACCACCACCAACAACAACAACAACAACACCAACAACAACAACAGCATCAGCTGAAAGACACCACCGACCACACCAACATCAACTTTACCTTATATCCATTCCTGATTGGCTGAACTGTCTTTACCATATTTTGCCAGTTGCAGCTCTTTCTGAACTGAGTTCAAATCTCAGCTTTGACACTGGCAAAGGTGGCTGTTTCTCTAGGACTTGTCACAGAGACACAGTATAAGCAATGGAAAGTTTAGTGGAAACATGGGTGCCTTGCATTGATATAACTGAAAATAAGTTCCATATTCTGACAGGTGATACGACTGGCAGAACGGATCAGACCAGCAAGGGAAAGACCAATGGAATCAGAGTTGATCCACTCTAACAATTATCTCCTGCCTTCTACTACGTGTTGAGACCTGTAGATAATATCAGCAATAGAAAGACAAATGGGAACATTGTTTCCTTGGTCCGACCTTGCAATTGGCTATTCTCTTCTGCAAACGGTTTAGATTGGCAGATAGTATCAACAATAGTAAGACCATTGGAAACATTGTTTCCCTGGTCCAATCTGGCAATTGGCCGCTTTTTCTGCGATGGGTTTCGACATCCAGATAGTATCAGCGATGGTAAGACCAATGGAAACATAGTTTCTTTGGTCCACTCTAAAAATCAGCTCTTTTCTTAAGCTACGTGTTGAGACCGTTACATAATATCAGCAATAGTAAGACCAATAGGTACATTGTTTCCCTGGTCCGATCTGGCCATTCACCGCTTTCTTCTGCGAAGGCTTTCAACAGGTAGATTGTATCAGCAACAGAAATTCCAATAGAAGCATTGTTCCTTTGGTCGGATTTGACGATCCGGTGTTGCAGCTGACAGATAATATCAATAATGTAAAAACCAATGGAATCATTGTTTCCTTGGTTCGATCTGACAATCGGCTTCTTTCCGTTTCTTTTTCTCTATCACTTCTTGATCCATTCATAAACGAAAACCCAAACTGATTGGATGATACCTAAACTGAACCTGTTTAACTGATACGAGAACCGTAATTAATGGTATTACTGTTAACACCCACAAATTATAATTATTTATCTTCATAATATTTCACCTATTTTGACATCTAAATATCATTTTTCATATATAATAACTATACATATGTGTGTATGTGTATGTGTGTATGTGTATGGGTGTGTGTGTGAATGTAAATATGTATTTTATAAACACACTCTCTCACTCACATACACACGAACACACACGCATATCTATACATATATATACATATATGTGCATGTGTGTGTATTAGTTAGGTGTGTAACTACAGTTACAGGCGGCGATTCTACTTGATACATATATATATAATTATATATATGACTTAATCTTGTAATTCATGTAGTAACAACAAAATATAATATACAGATGTTTTAGATTTAATATATCTGACGTTAAAATCTAAAATAAAAATAATCAGTTACTTGAAACCAATACAGTATATCATTTATCTGTTTCTCAAACAGCTAAATACTATGAGTCTCGCTATATTCTCTCTTTTATCAAATAGTGTTGATATGCTATGATTGTATATGGAAACACTAGATTTATTCAGTATATTGTTTAAAGCCTCTTACCGAAATTAATCTGATATATTCTAATCTTTGCTCTCTACTAACTTCAATAATTTCCGCTCTTACTTACGATTATTGGTGTGATACTGTAAACCATCTTAAGATTTTAATAAACACAGGTCGTAGTAACATTATTAACCATTTCGTAACCGTTATTAACCATTTTATAACCATATTTCTAAGGAATTACAATACTTGTGATTTTCAAATAATTTTGACAATAAACAAGAATTTAGAAGGATGTATTCATGCAACTAGCCTTATCTCTCTCTCTCTCTCTCTCTCTCTCTCTCTATATATATATATATATATATATATATATATATATATATATATGTAAAGTTATATTTAAAATTGTTGGGTTACAACTAGTAAATATTTATAACTGATATAAAAGCACTCGACAAATATTTGGAGTATATTTACAATATTAAATAAATGGAAAACTATATTTATAAAACCATATTTATTTCATTATATATATTTCGGGGATATCATATTAACAATATGCTATGCCTTCATCAGACAAAATACAATATAAACAGTTTTATAGATAAATATATTCGACATACCGTAATAAACATCGACTTCATTTGAAGAGGTTTACGCTAGCAGTGAGAATACAGAGAGAAAGAAAGAGAGAAAAAAAAAGGGAGAAAAAAGAAAGAAAGACAAAACGAAGAAAAGGAAGAAAAAGAAGAAAAAGAAAAAGAAGAAATGCATGGAACAAAATAGAGAGATGGAAAAATAGATAAAGCGAAGAGCTTCATGTAAAGAAACAGAAAGAGATATATATATTTGAGAGAGAGGAAATAGAGATAGATACATATATATATATAGAAAATTAGGTAGTGGGAGGTCATTTTGAGTAAGTGTATCAATGATACATTTATTTATTTATTTATTTATTTATTTATTTATTAGCTCAAGTATTAATGTAAGGGAGATATATAGAGAGATATAGAGAGATATAGAGAGAGAAAAAATTTAAAAATAGCCAGACATATTCGAGGCGTAGAAAACCCTATGTTTTAATGTATTAGTATTTATAAAACTTACACTATATTGTAAATATCAGTATTCCTGAATGAAACAAGTATCCATAATGTGTGAAAATTCATTATCTTATGTTTAGTTTTAAAAAATTCATATGTTTATGTGACAGCTACAAACATCAATGTGAATCCAACTGATTCACTCTGCAAACTCTAAGTTACCGGAAAACATTCTCAATGTGGTATAAAAATTTGAGCGTATTATTATTCTTGCGATTACTCTACAAGATTATCTATCAAGCAGAAATAGAGAGCAGATTTCAATATACCAATCAAAAATATATATTATATTATAAACAAAACTAAAAATAAAAATAAAAAGATAACAATAATGATAATAATAAGTAAAAATATAGAATAGAAAACTAAAAAAATATATTACGAAAGAATATTACATAATAAAAATATTGCATATTAAAAATACTACGTATTAAAAAATATTACGTATTAAAAATTTACATATTAAAGATATTAAAAATATTAAAAATAAAAATAAAATAAAAATAAAAAATAAAAAATATTATAGAATACTACAATACTAAAAGAATAAAAATAAAAATAAAAATAAAAATAAAAATAAAAATAAAAATAAAAATAAACCACAAAGAACAACCCTTCAAAGTTAATTGACAATATATTGCCAAGTTCATTACAAGACAAAGCCAAAAATTATCTATCGAATCACATCTAGCAAAGAACATCTCAAAAAGATTATGATGTCCAATTATGTCTACATATGTTCCCATATTTAATATAGAAGTTTATCTAGTGTAAGGTTAATTCAAAAAATTTGGAGCATCGGCTTTTAGGGTAGCTTAATTTTTCATGAGGAATGTTTAGATAAAAATAAATTCCCTTAACCTACGGACAAATTTATTCAGTTGTTGCAAACATAGATTAAACTCAACGTTTAAATATGAATTTAAATTTAAAATGTAGTATATTTAGTTTGATTTATATTTATATGAGAACTAGCCGATAAATTTTTTGATTCCTAAATCTTTGATTCCCCCTTTTTACTCTTTTTTTATTGTTTATTTTATTTTATTTATTTTTATTTTTATCTAAACATTCCTCATGAAAAATTAAGCTACCCTAAAAGCCGATGCTCCAAATTTTTTGAATTAACCTTACACTAGATAAACTTCTATATTAAATATGGGAACATATGTAGACATAATTGGACATCATAATCTTTTTGAGATGTTCTTTGCTAGATGTGATTCGATAGATAATTTTTGGCTTTGTCTTGTAATGAACTTGGCAATATATTGTCAATTAACTTTGAAGGGTTGTTCTTTGTGGTTTATTTTTATTTTTATTTTTATTTTTATTTTTATTCTTTTAGTATTGTAGTATTCTATAATATTTTTTATTTTTTATTTTTATTTTATTTTTATTTTTAATATTTTTAATATCTTTAATATGTAAATTTTTAATACGTAATATTTTTTAATACGTAGTATTTTTAATATGCAATATTTTTATTATGTAATATTCTTTCGTAATATATTTTTTTTAGTTTTCTATTCTATATTTTTACTTATTATTATCATTATTGTTATCTTTTTATTTTTATTTTTAGTTTTGTTTATAATATAATATATATTTTTGATTGGTATATTGAAATCTGCTCTCTATTTCTGCTTGATAGATAATCTTGTAGAGTAATCGCAAGAATAATAATACGCTCAAATTTTGATACCACATTGAGAATGTTTTCCGGTAACCTAGAGTTTGCAGAGTGAATCAGTTGGATTCACATTGATGTTTGTAGCTGTCACATAAACATATGAATTTTTTAAAACTAAACATAAGATAATGAATTTTCACACATTATGGATACTTGTTTCATTCAGGAATACTGATATTTACAATATAGTGTAAGTTTTATAAATACTAATACATTAAAACATAGGGTTTTCTACGCCTCGAATATGTCTGGCTATTTTTAAATTTTTTCTCTCTCTATATCTCTCTATATCTCTCTATATATCTCCCTTACATTAATACTTGAGCTAAATAAATAAATAAATAAATAAATAAATAAATGTATCATTGATACACTTACTCAAAATAACCTCCCACTACCTAATTTTCTATATATATATATATGTATCTATCTCTATTTCCTCTCTCTCTATATATATATATATCTCTTTCTGTTTCTTTACATGAAGCTCTTCGCTTTATCTATTTTTCCATCTCTCTATTTTGTTCCATGCATTTCTTCTTTTTCTTTTTCTTCTTTTTCTTCCTTTTCTTCGTTTTGTCTTTCTTTCTTTTTTCTCCCTTTTTTTCTCTCTTTCTTTCTCTCTGTATTCTCACTGCTAGCGTAAACCTCTTCAAATGAAGTCGATGTTTATTACGGTATGTCGAATATATTTATCTATAAAACTGTTTATATTGTATTTTGTCTGATGAAGGCATAGCATATTGTTAATATGATATCCCCGAAATATATATAATGAAATAAATATGGTTTTATAAATATAGTTTTCCATTTATTTAATATTGTATATATATATATATATATATATATATATACATATATATATATATATATATATATATATATATATATATATATATGCATATACATTAAGAAAGATGCTGATGTTACATATATATATATAATTATTTGAAGAACAGGCAGATAAAATTTACGTAAGTTTTCTTCTTAGTCCAGAGAAATTAACTAAATAAAAATCAATTAAACGGAGCTAAGTTTAAAATGTAAGTGTGAGGAAATAATACCAATATCCATCTTGCCCCGACTCTCGACAGTTTCGCTTGTGTTATGCGAAAATGTGTAATCGTTGCATTATCACCGAGGCCTCAAGCTTATCAAGGGACTCCCTCAGTTAGGACCGATTTTTTCCCAAAATGATCGCTGCCAGTAACAAATTCTAAAGGGGTGAAAATTACCACGTGGCTAGCGGTCAAGATAGAAATGTTGTGAAGGGTAGACTGGTGCTAGAAGAAATAGTTCGTTACAGCCTAATTTTACTCAACCGTATATAAGAGTGTAAAAGTCTGAGAAAGGTTCGTGTCGACTTCTCTGACTTGTCACCTGCACTTCCTTCTTGACGAAGTTCCACTGCTTCATCCTGGAGACGAATGCTTAAAACACAATTTACCCTTTATTCAGGGTGCGAAAATCCAGTATCAATAAATCTCTTTAATCCACTTTTTAACAATTTTATACTTTATTGCATTTTTATAATGTTCGTTAGGTATTACTCTTTATTTTATAATTTTAATTTAACCTGAAACATATATAAAAAAAATCATTTAACATAAGCAAATTAAACTTACATACAACGTAAAATCCAGCATACAAATAATTCTAGCGAATAGCTTAGAATTTTTACAAACCCAAACTTTTAACTGTTTAATAACACTTTTTATTTATTTATTTGGGCCCTAAGCAACACAAAAAAGTGATTACAAGCCAGGAACAGAGAAAAACATTTTTTGGGGTTACACGGTGTAATCAAATGTTTGTGTATAAAATGTAATATATATATATATATATATATATATATATATTACATTTTATACACAAACATTTGATTACAGAGAAGTCGACACGAACCTTTCTCAGGCTTTTACACTCTTGGGGATGGCCTCTGCTTCTGCTATGACGTGCCTGGACTGTTTGACGTTATTGGGGTGCCGTTTGTGCCCAAGGAGTGGCGGCTATTTATAGACAGCCCCACCACAAGTTTGAAGACTGTCCTCCTCCACAATGGAAACAAGTTCCCGACACTGCTCCTAGCTCATTCAGTCTGCCTGAAGGAAGATTACTACAGTGTGAAAGTCCTCTTGGAAGCTCTGCAATACAGCCAGTACAATTGGGAAATCATTGGACTCCAAGGTGGCTTTAGCAAATTCCAATGCTTCCTCTGCCTTTGGGACAGCAGAGCCACCTCTGACCACTACAAAAGAAAGAACTGGAAGCAGCGAACAGAATTTGTAGTTGGGACCCAGAACGTCATGTGGGAGCCACTGGTTGATCCCAGGATTGTGCTCATGCCGCCACTGCACATTAAGTTGGGGTTGATGAAGCAGTTTGTGAAGGCTCTCAACCAAGAATCAGCCGCTTTTAAGTACCTTCTTGAGTTCTTCCCCAAGTTATCTGAGGCCAAAATCAAAGGTGGAATTTTTGTTGGACCTCAGATAAAGAAGGTGTTTGAGTCTACCGAGTTCTCCAATAAGCTCAATAGGATTGAGAGAACAGCATGGAACTGTTTCAAGGCAGTTGTTAAGGGCTTCCTGGTCAACTACAGAGCTGAAAACTACCAGCAATTGGTGCAGGATCTGATAAAGGCTTTTGGCGCCATGGGATGCAGGATGTCGCTTAAACTCCATATGCTGGACGCTCACCTGGAAAAATTCAAGGACAATATGGGCCCCTACTCGGAAGAACAAGGCGAACGATTCCACCAAGATGTGAAAGAGATAGAGTGGAGGTACCAGGGCCACTACAATGAAAAAATGATGGGGGACTATATCTGGGGGCTAGTGCGGGAATGTGACCTGGACTACAACCGCAAATCCAAGAAATCCAGTCATTTCTGACGTGTATAAGTTGCTTTATAAGTGCTATTTGTTTTTACTTGTTTGCTTTTGATAAGCTTGTGTAATAAAATAAATATATACTCTGTTGATTTAATTATATGAACTGATACATTTTTTTAAAATGTGTTTTTTCTTGAAAAATATGAAAATTTTGAAATATCAAACTCCTGACCACAAACCCAAACTTCTGATTAAATAATAGTGTTTTTTTAAAATAATAATGGGATATAACAAACCATGAAATGACACTTAGAACCGGGGAACAAAAATATGTTACACGGTGTTATTAATGACTTCTCTATCCCTATGTTGTGGTTCTTGTGTGACTCTCTAATCTCTCTAATTATGCGTATGGGAAAGATTCTATCAAGTTGATGTTTAAAGGTGGTGGGTTTGCAGAATTGGTAAAACCTCGAAATATTACTTCATGGTCTTTGTTCCGTCTCTTTGTTTATTTCATTTAAGGGTCAAAGTTTTCTTTCATCTTTTTGTAGGATCGATACAATAAAGTACCAGTCATTTACTGAGGTTTACATAATCGACTTTCCCCTTCTCCTAAATTTAATAGCCTTATGCTTATATTAGAAACCATTATTAATGTTGACAGCAACGGTAGAGCGTCAGACAACATGCTTTATGGCATAGAGTTATGGCCCTTTACGTTCTAATTTCAAACCTTGCCGAGGTTAGCTCTGCCTTTCATCCTTACGGAGTCGATAAAATATAGTACCAGTAACGTACTGGGGTCGATTTAATCGATGTTGCCCTCCCTCAAAATTGCTGGCCTTGTGCCTGAATTAGAAATCATTATTATGTTGGTCTCTGGAACATAACTTAACAAAGTTTCTGTCATAAAACTATGATGAAAGGATTTTTAGGTAAATTTAGACATTTTAAATTAAATAGTTCTGTGTCGTAAAAGCAGGGTTGGGTTGGTTCAGGCGGTTTGGTATAAATGGGTTAATAAGACATATGTTTATAATCCAGTATTTAATGTCTGATAATTCTAGAAGAAAAAACATTAATTCTTAGAGATTTATCTGTCTAAATCAAAATCTGCAAGGAATTTTGTCATCAAGTAAATTATTTTAAATCCACAGCAGAATCATCGGAGTCATGATATCATATCATTTACAATTCTACTTCGAAAACATTTTGTCTTGAAATATAAGTAAATTTAACATTTAACCAGAAATCAAGTTCCACGTGTTTTAAATTAGACGGAATTAATTAAAAATAAGTAGAACTTAAATTATATACTTTAAGATCATTAAAACATATATACCTGATATATATACCTGATGTGAATATATATATATATATATATATATATATATATATACCTGATATAAATATATATGTATATATATATATATGTATATATATGTGTACATATATATATATATATATATATATATATATATATATATATATATATATACATATATATACATGATATATATATATTGAAAAAAGAAAGTAAAGAAAAAAAGAAAGTAAGGGAACCTTTAGAAACATTATATGAATACAAATTAGTGAGCGTAAGACTAGCGAACAACGTGGAATATTCTTATAAATTCATTATATCACCTTTGAAGAGGTGGGAGGGACACATTGTACAACGTAGACCTCGCTAAACTGTGTGTGTACGAGGGTCGGCTGAAATGTTCATAAGCTGAAATGTCCATAGGTTGACCAAGATACTCTCATGGAATGAGCAGATTCCTCAAATATTCTTTCTAGCGGGTGCTGTCCGAGGGTACTGATCCGACTGGATCCTCAAGCGAGATGAACCGAATTCAAGGATCTTATCCAACCATCTTGCTCGGAATCTACCCCTGGGTCTCCTGCCGGGTGGTTTTGCCCGTAAAATCTGTCTAGAGATTATTTCCTAAGACACTGGAGCACGTAATATCAGAGCTGTGGTCTCTCAATTAGGAGAAGTTATTAATCTACTCCGGATGACTCTCTGATCTCCGAGCTAGGCACTCTATCGAGTAACGTTACTCCAAACACCTTTCTGAGGGACGCCATTTCAGGTACTTGTTTCGTGAGGGTATTTCGGTCATTACCCAACATTCATGACTGTAGGTAAGGGCACGAATAACGAATTGGAGATAGTAAGTTTCGCTTTTACACCTACCTGTCTTCTTCTGATTATCAAATGCTGAACCTGGTGCGTTACTGCACTAGCTCTTAATTCCTGCTCTTAATTCAGCCTCCTGCCTTTCAGTACTCGCCAACAAGGCCTCCAGATACTTGAACTTCTCCACCTGCTTCAATGCTTCAATAAACATATATGACACAGTTATGCCATACACACACACACACACACACACACACACACATATATATATATATATATATATATATATATATATATATTGGAAAATCTGTGAGATCTTTCGTACAGTTAGGTATATTTAAAAAAAGGAAAAGAATGACTTCAATTGTAGTTCTAAACAATTTGATTTAATTTTATAATATTATAATATTATAAAATTAAATCAAATTATTTAAAACTACAAGTGAAGTCATTCTTTTCCTTTTTTTCAAATATATATATATATATATATGTGTGTGTGTGTGTTGTGTGTGTGTGTGTGTGTGTTGTGTGTGTGTGTGTGTTGTGTGTGTATATGTATATAAACATGTGTGTATAAGTGTGTTGAGTGTGGGGTGGAGTTTGTGTATGTGTGCGGAAGAAACTGGAAAAGACTCCGCAAAACTATAATTTGATGGTTGGGAATATAGAAAACAAAATAAATGAATATATGTATATATATACACATATAGATACATATATATATATATATATATATATACACACATATATATAGATATACACAATATATACATATATACACGCACACACACACATATATATATATACATACATATATACACACATAGAGATACATATGTATATATATATGTGTGCGTGTGTGTATATATATATGTATGTATATATATATATATTTCTAAAAAACAAATCATACACAAAACGCCAGCACCAATAGTTTTGGAAGAGATGTCAACATGAATGGACCTGTTATTTTTATCTAAAGACATTTTTTCAAATTCCAACCCACCCGTCCCCTCAATCTATCTTATTTTTCATTTTTTCTTTTGATGAAGGACTAGCGTCTGAAACGTTAAGACCTCCTTGGTGCTATATCAATCGTTAACCTACTATATCCCTCCCATATACGATTGTGTTGTTATTTCTGTTTACCTTTTACATATATATATATATATATATATATATATATATATATATACATATTCCCTTATTATATATATCTAAATCGTCAGAGAGAGAGAGAGAGAGAAAGAGAGAGAGAAAGAAAAGAAAGAAAGAAAGAAAGAGAAAGAGAGAAAGAGAAAGAGAGAAAGAGAAAGAGAGAGAAAGGGAGATAGAAAGAGAGAGAGAGAGGGAGAGAGAGAAAACATAGGTGAAAGTGAAGGAGAAAAAGTTAAGAAGAGGCAAGAATTAGAGAGTGTAGACAATAAAGAGCAACGAACGTAGAGGAGATTTGGATTAAGTGGGAGTTCTGTCGTAAGCTGTGGCTTGAAATAAAAGAAAATGAGATTTCTACGTCACCACTGCCATCACCATCACACTTCTACCATTCTTCCTCTATCTCTCCCTCCATAGTTATAATATACCCCCCCCCCCCCCCTGCAGTTCATGATTCCATGTATTGCCCTCCATTTGCCATCCAAGATGTCCGTCATAACAATGGTGAATCACAAGCAACAATGGACGCCAATTACTCAAGACGATCGTTTTCTGGTGATGGTGGGGGGTGTAATGTTGTGGTAGGTGATGGTAGTGATGGTGGTGGTTGTGGTGGTGGTGGTGGTGGTGGTGGTGGTGGTGGTGGTGGTGGTGATGGTATTGGTTGTGGTGGTGGTGCTGGTGGTGCTGGTGGTGGTATTGTTGTGCTTGTGGTGGTGATGGTGGTGATGGTGGTGGTGGTGATGGTATTGGTTGTGGTGGTGGTGCTGGTGGTGCTGGTGGTGGTATTGTTGTGCTTGTGGTGGTGATGGTGGTGGTGGTAATGATGGTATTGTTGTGCTTGTGGTGGTAGTCGTGGTAATGTTTGTGGTGGTGGTGGTAGTGATGGTATTGGTTGTGGTGGTGGTGGTGGTGGTAATGGTGGTGGTGGTAGTGATGGTAGTGGTGGTGGCAGTGGCGGTGGTATGTGTTGTCGTGGTGGTAATGGTGGTAGTGATGGTAGAGGTGGTGGTAGCGGAGGTGAATCTGAGATTCGGAATGGGAGTTTACTGGGTTTAATAGTAAAATTTTATTAAAAGCCGGAGAGAGAGTGTACGTGAATGTACATGCACACGTGTGTGTCTGTGTGCGTGTGTATGTT
>OZ024741.1:15112280-15114780 GCA_964016885.1 Eledone cirrhosa
ACCTCTTCCTTCCTCCTTTCCCCACCTATATCGCGCTACACCTATCTTTAACCACCTCCACTTTCTCTATCTCTTTCGTCTTTACCTCTCACTCCCCCCTCATTGCTTCCGCCCCCTTCTCTCCCCACCTCTCACCACCTCTTCTCTTCTCTCCCCACCTTTCTCCACCTCTCTCCCCACCTCTCCCCACTCCCGTTCTTCCGCTCTTTTTCTCAAGGGAACCAGAAAATAGCGGGAAATAAAATGACAGATAATATATATGAATCGAGAAAATGAAAGTAGAACAGTAATTTAAAAATTACAGCCATTTTGTGGTGGGAAGCGACGGGGAGGACAGCATTGTATTGGTGCTGGTGTCAGTAGTAGATAGTACTGATGGTGATAGTGATGGTGATGGTGATGGTGAGGTGGTGTATTAAGGGAGGGATGAGAGGAATTATTGGTGAGCTACTTGTGTAGTTGTTACTGGAACAAAAATAAAAGCCACTTTCTATTTCTCAATGTTACCCTAAAGTGTGATAAAACACCATTCGATACCATGTTATAATTACTTGCTATGATATCAGTGGCCGCAAAACAAAGTTTATGGTCGGAGGATATATATAAAAACAAATTACTTGACGCATTCCTCTTATCTCTTTCATTCCTCAAAAGGAATGAGTTTGTTGTACATAAAAACATTTATTTATTTATTTATTTCTCGATTTATCTCTTTCTTTTATTTAATTTATTCATTTATTAACGAGTCGGTGTTACGCATGCGTGAACCAGCGTCACAAAACATTTTTTTTTCACTCCGTGCATTTAATTGGTCGGCGTCGTAGAAACATAATATAAATATCGGTGGATTACCACCAGTACTGCCACTACCATCATCATCAATACGACAACTACCGCCCCACAATCATCATCACCACCACTACATCACCACATTCAGCTCCACTACCACCACTACCACCACTACTACCACAACCACCACCACCATCACCACCAGTATAGAGAAAGAGAAGAAATGGGTGAGAAATATACAACCGAGGGGGTTGAAGAGGGAAATTAATTAGTTGATTACACATTAACTCACTTTATCCTCGCAGTATATTCAATATTATTATGTTCCTCCATTAGATTCAGCATGTAATTATCCATGTTTATATCTGTGTCGGCCGTATATCAAGATATATATATATATATGTCAACTGTTATTTTTATCTAAAGACATTTTTTTCCAATTCCAACCCATCCGTCCCCTTAATCTATTTTATTTCTCATTCTTTCTTCTGATGAAGGGCTACTGTCCGAAACGTTAAGACCCTCTTCCTACTATATAAAGCGTTAATCTAATATATATATATATATATATATGTGTAAAAGGTAAACAGAAATAACAACACAATCGGTACAGTATATGGAAGGAATATATTAAATTAACGCTTTATATAGTAGGAAGAGGGTCTTAACGTTTCGGACAGTAGCCCTTCATCAGAAGAAAGAATGAGAAATAAAATAGATTAAGGGGACGGATGGGTTGGAATTGGAAAAAAATGTCTTTAGATAAAAATAACAGGTCCATTCATGTTGACATCTCTTGCAAAACTGTTGGTGCTGGTGTTTTGTGTATGATTTGTTTTTTTAGAAAAGTGGATGATGGCGCGCGTCTACCTGAAATGGAAAAAAAAAACGTTTTGTAAAAAGAACTATACTTGTGCACGTGCGTAAGCATGAGTTTGTGTGTGTGTGTGTGTGTGTGTGTGTGTGTGTGTGTGTGTGTGTGTGTGTGTGTGTGTGTGTGTGTGTGTGTGTGTTATTATAGGTCCGAACGAAGCTAAGAAGAAATGTGTGTGCATATGTGAGAAAAAGAGTGTGTGTGCATGTAAGTACGAACCTATGAGCAAAAGTATTGTATATGTATGTATGTATATACGCATATGTATATATGTATATACATATGTATATACATATATATATATATATATGTATATATATATATATGTGTGTGTGTAAGAGAGCAAGAGAGAGAGTGAAAATATGGCCAGTTACGTGTTCAATATGGAGTATAACAGAAACTGATACCTTTTACCAAAGAAATGTGTGATGTCTTCCTGAATCTACATATAAACATGCATGTAGGGCCCTGTAACTCCTGGGGAAGCGGTAGGGTTGCCGTATTAACATACAGCGTCTCTATTGCATCTTTACATCTGGTGGAGCCCATCTCCTCTCCAAGTCTGGATACAGCAGATTTCTTCCAGAGAATGAGAGGAGAGAATGGAAGTGAGAAAGAGATATATAGGAAGAATCGACCCCAGAACTTTCTTTATCGACCTCAAATGGATGAAAGGTAGTTGAACACAAAGAACAGAATGTTGAAACGAATGCAATAAAGCCTTCTATCCAACATTCTAACGACCCTGCCAATTGTCCACCCTCTATATATGAGGACTAGAAGTATATCTACCCAGGGGTCCCACTCAAACTGCTGCACCAACAGGGACGAGACATT
>OZ024741.1:15119780-15137280 GCA_964016885.1 Eledone cirrhosa
CACCCGAAGGAAGAGAGTATGGTAGTTTCAGGGCATCCTTATCTTCATTCAACAACATATTATTCATCTCTGCCCATTGGATAACAGCCAGTAGGTCTGACTGAAGTCAAGTCTGGTCACCCACCTCATTGATGACCCTTTGGAGCTTGGAATCATCTGTGAAGATTCTTATGTTACTGTGCTTGATGATGTCAGTAATGTCATTAATGTAGATGATGAAAATAAGTGGGCCCAACACAGTGCCTTGTGGGACGCCACTGCTGACTTTGGCAGGGTTTGATATTACTCCTTCGACTACAACATGTTCGGTTCTGTTTGTCAGGAAACATTTGATCCACTGTAGTAATTTTCCAGAGACACCAATATTGGATAGTTTCTTCAGTAGAATCTTATGATCAACCCTGTCGAAGGCCTTGCTGAAATCAAGGTAGATAACATCAGTGTTGGAGCCCTCTCCCAAGGCTCTCAAAACATCGTCAAAGTGATGGAGGAGCTGCGATAGGCAGTCCCTTCCATTACGGAATCCATGTTGGTTGAGTTCAGCAGGCCGTTGCTTTCAAGAAAGTGGGTTATTCATGATCTCACCACCCTCTCAAATACCTTGATAATATGACAGGTGAGTTATATATATATATGAGAACGGATTTTTAAAAATCCGTTTTTAAATTCACTATCCAAGGAAAATTCAACTGATAAGGTATGTTCCTTGGCTATGTCAAAATTTATAAAACACACTTTGTATATTATCTGATGAAAGCGTACCAAAGGCTTTTTGGTACCCTTGAAATATATATAATAGAATAAATATGGTTTTATAAATATAGTTTATTTAATATCATTGTATATATATATATATATATATATATATATATATATATATATATATATATATATATATATATATATATATATATATATATATATATATTCCTGACTATCCAGGAAGCTCCAACCGTTAAGGTTGTCTTTTTTTCCGGGTATGGCAATATTTATTTATAAAACAAATCTGTATTTTATCTGATGAAAGCGCACCATAATTTGCCTTGGTTGCCCTTGAAATATGTATAATAAAATAAATATGGTTTTATAAATATAGTTTCCATTTATTAATATATTGTATATATAAATATACGCATGCATGCAGATACACTTAAACTGCAGAGATGAGTGCACCGATGGAATATTGCGAATGATGTGTGTGTAGGAATGTGTATCTGTGTATGTGTGAGTGTGTGTGTATATGTGTGTGTGTATCTATAGTGTCTGTGTTTATGTGTGCGTGTGTATGTATAAGTGTGTGCATGTGTGCGTGTGTATATATAAGTGTGTATGTGTGTATGTGTGTGTATTTAATGTGTATGTTATCTAGACCTTTGTAGAGAGCACACCATCCAAAGTAATTCGGTCAAGATATTATTGGAAGGAAATGTTTGATTGTTCCAGTGAAAGCTTCCCTGATATTCTGGCAGGAATCAAATTTGCTAAATCATTATAAGACACAACTGATAAAAATATTTATCTATGTTCATCAAAAACCTACGTCTTCCCCAGCAATATGGCGACATTTTATATCGCTACTTAAGGGATTACTGACTCTATTGCTATTGTTGGCGTTGTTGTTGCAGTGGTGGTTGTGGTGGTTGTGGTGGTTGTGGTGGTTGTGGTGGTTGTGGTGGTTGTGGTGGTTGTGGTTGTTGTGGTGGTTGTGGTGGTTGTGGTGGTTGTGGTTGTGGTGGTGGTTGTGGTGGTTGTGGTGGTTGTGGTGGTTGTGGTGGTTGTGGTTGTTGTGGTGGTTGTGGTTGTGGTGGTTGTGGTTGTGGTGGTGGTTGTGGTTGTGGTGGTTGTGGTTGTGGTGGTGGTTGTGGTGGTTGTGGTGGTTGTGCTGGTTGTGGTTGTGGTTGTGGTTGTGGTGGTGGTTGTGGTGGTTGTGGTGGTTGTGGTTTTGGTGGTGGTTGTGGTGGTTGTTGTTGTTGTGGTGGTTGTGGATGTTGTGGTTTTGGTGGTTGTTGTGGTGGTTGTGGTGGTTGTGGTGGTTGTGGTTGTGGTGGTGGTTGTGGTTGTTATGGTGGTTGTGGTGGTTGTGGTGGTTGTGGTTGTTGTGGTGGTTGTGGTGGTTGTGGTGGTTGTGGTTGTGGTGGTGGTTGCGGTGGTTGTGGTGGTTGTGGTGGTTGTGGTGGTTGTGGTTGTTGTGGTGGTTGTGGTGGTTGTGGTTGTGGTGGTTGTGGTTGTGGTGGTGGTTGTGGTGGTTGTGGTTGTGGTGGTTGTGGTTGTGGTGGTGGTTGTGGTGGTTGTAGTGGTTGTGGTGATTGTGGTGGTTGTGCTGGTTGTGGTGGTGGTTGTGGTGGTTGTGGTGGTTGTGGTTTTGGTGGTGGTTGTGGTGGTTGTTGTTGTTGTGGTGGTTGTGGATGTTGTGGTTTTGGTGGTTGTTGTGGTGGTTGTGGTGGTAGTTGTGGTGGTTGTGGTTGTTGTGGTTTTGGTGGTGGTTGTGGTGGTTGTGGTGATGGTTGTGGTGGTTGTGGTTGTGGTGGTTGTTGTGGTGGTTGTGGTGGTTGTTGTGGTGGTTGTGGTGGTTGTGGTTGTTGTGGTTTTGGTGGTTGTGGTTGTTGTGGTTTTGGAGGTGGTTGTGGTGGTTGTTGTGGTTTTGGTGGTGGTTGTGGTGGTTGTGGTGGTGGTTGTGGTAGTGGTGCTGGTCGTGGTTGCGGTGGTGGTTGCGGTGGTTGTGGTGGTGGTTGTGGTGGATGTGGTGGTAGTTGTAGTGGTTGTGGTTGTTGTAGTTTTGGTGATGGTTGGGGTGGTTGTTGTGGTGGTTGTGGTGGTTGTGGTTGTTGTGGTTTTAGTGGTGGTTGTGGTTGTTGTGGTGGAGGTTGTGGTGGTTGTGGTTATTGTGGTTTTGGTGGTCGTTGTGGTGGTTGTGGTGGTGGTTGTGATTGTTGTGGTCGTTGTGTTTGTGGTTGTTGTGGTTTTGGAGGTGGTTGCGGTGGTTGTCGTTGTTGAGGTTTTGTTAGTGGTTGTTGTGGTTGTTGTGGTGGTTGTTGTGGTTGTGGTTGTGGTTGTTGTGGTTGTGGTGGTGGTTGTGGCTGTTGTGGTGGTTGTGGTGGTTGTGGTTGTTGTGCTTTCGGTGGTTGTTGTGGTTGTTGTGGCTTTGGTGGTGGTTGTGGTTATTGTTGTGGTGGTTGTTGTGGTGGTTGTGGTGGTTGTGGTTGTTTTTGTGGTTGTGGTGGTTGTGGTGGTTGTGGTTGTTGTGGTTGTTGTGGTTTTGGTGGTGGTTGTGGTGGTTGTGGTGGTGGTTGTGGTGGTTGTGGTTGTTGTGGTTGTTGTGGTTGTTGTGGTTTTGGTGGTGGTTGTAGTGGTTGTGGTGGTGGTTGTGGTGGTTGTGGTTGTTGTGGTTGTTGTGGTTTTGGTGGTGGTTGTGGTGGTTGTGGTGGTTGTTGTTTTGGTGGTGGTTGTTTGTGGTTGTGGTGGTGGTTGTGGTGGTTGTGGTTGTTGTGGTGGTTGGGGTCGTGGTTGTGGTGGTTGTGGTTGTTGTGGTTGTTGTGGTTTTGGTGGTGGTTGTGGTGGTGGTGGTGGTTGTGGTGGTTGTGGTGGTTGTGGTTGTTGTGGTGGTTGTGGTTGTTGTGGTGGTTGTTGTGGTTGTTGTGGTGGTTGTGGTGGTTGTGGCGGATGTGCTTGTTGTGGTGGTTGTAGTGGTTGTGGTGGTGGTTGTGGTTGTTGTGGTGTTTGTGGTGGTTGTGGTTGTTGTGGTGGTTGTGGTGGTGGTTGTGGTTGTTGTTGTGGTTTTGGAGGTTGTGGTTGTTGTGGTGGTGGTTGTGGTAGTTGTGGTGGTTGTGGTGATTGTGGTTGTTATGGTTGTTGTAGTGGTTGTGGTGGTGGTTGTGATTGTTGTGGTGGTTGTGGTGGTTGTGGTTGTTCTTGTGGTTGTGGGGTTGTGGTTGTTGTGGTTGTTGTGGTTGTTGTGGTTTTGGTGGTGGTTGTGGTGGTTGTGGTGGTTGTGGTGGTGGTTGTGGTGGTTGTGGTTGTTGTGATTTTGGTGGTGGTTGTGGTGGTTTTGGTGGTGGTGGTGGTGGTTGTGGTGGTTGTGGTTGTTGTGGTTTTGGTAGTGGTTGTGGTAGTTGCGGTGGTGGTTGTGGTGGTTGTGGTTGTTGTGGTTTTGGTGGTGGTTGTGTTGGTTGTGGTTGTTGTGGTGGTTGTGGTGGTTGTGGTTGTTGTGGTTGTTGTGGTTGTGGTGGTGGTTGTGGTGGTGCTGGTTTTTGTGGTTTTGGCGGTGGTTGTGGTTGTTGTGGTTGTTGTGGTTGTTGTGGTTTTGGTGGTGGTTGTGGTGGTTGTGGTGGTTGTCGTTTTGGTGGTGGTTGTGGTGGTTGTGGTGGTGGTTGTGGTGGTTGTGGTTGTGGATTTGGTGGTGGTTGTGGTGGTTTTGGTGGTTGTGGTGGTGGTTGTGGTGGTTGTGGTTGTTGTGGTTTTGGTAGTGGTTGTGGTAGTTGTGGTGGTGGTTGTGGTGGTTGTGGTTGTTGTGGTTTTGGTGGTGGTGGTTGTGTTGGTTGTGGTTGTTGTGGTGGTTGTGGATGTTGTGGTTTTGGTGGTGGTTGTGGTGGTTGTGCTGGTAGTTGTGGTGGTTGTGGTTGTTGTGGTTTTGGTGGTGGTTGTGGTTGTTTTGGTTCTGCTGGTGGTTGTGGTGGTTGTTGTGGTGGCTGTGGTGGTTGTGGTTGTTGTGGATTTGGTGGTTGTCGTTGTTGTGGTTTTGGAGGTGGTTGTGGTGGTTGTTGTGGTTTTGGTGGTGGTTGTGGTGGTTGTTGTGGTTTTGGTGGTGGTTGTGTTTGTTGTGGTGGTGGTTGTGGTGGTGGAGCTGGTTGTGGTTGTGGTGGTGGTTGCGGTTGTTGTGGTGGTGGTTGTAGTGGTTGTGGCGGTAGTTGTGGTGATCGTGGCTGTAGTTTTGGTGGTGGTTGTGGTGGTTGTGGTGGTGGTTGTGGTGGTTGTGGTTGTTGTGGTTTTGGTGGTGGCTGTCGTTGTTGTGGTGGAGGTTGTGGTGGTTGTGGTTATTGTGGTTTTGGTGGTGGTTGTGGTGGTGGAGCTGGTTGTGGTTGTGGTGGTGGTTGCGGTGGTTGTGGTGGTGGTTGTAGTGGTTGTGGTGGTAGTTGTGGTGGTTGTGGTTGCTGTAGTTTTGGTGGTGGTTGTGGTGGTGGTTGTGGTGGTGGTGGTTATTGTGGTTTTGGAGGTGGTTGTGGTGGTTGTTGTGGTTTTGGTGGTGGTTGTGGTTGTTGTGGTGGTGGTTGTGGTGGTGGAGCTGGTTGTGGTTGTGGTGGTGGTTGCGGTTGTTGTGGTAGTGGTTGTAGTGGTTGTGGCGGTAGTTGTGGTGGTTGTGGTTGCTGTAGTTTTGGTGGTGGTTGTGGTGGTGGTTGTGGTGGTGGTGGTTATTGTGGTTTTGGAGGTGGTTGTGGTGGTTGTTGTGGTGGTTGTGGTGGTGGTTGTGGTTGTTGTGGTTTTGGTGGTGGCTGTCGTTGTTGTGGTGGAGGTTGTGGTGGTTGTGGTTATTGTGGTTTTGGTGGTGGTTGTGGTGGTGGAGCTGGTTGTGGTTGTGGTGGTGGTTGCGGTGGTTGTGGTGGTGGTTGTAGTGGTTGTGGTGGTAGTTGTGGTGGTTGTGGTTGCTGTAGTTTTGGTGGTGGTTGTGGTGGTGGTTGTGGTGGTGGTGGTTATTGTGGTTTTGGAGGTGGTTGTGGTGGTTGTTGTGGTTTTGGTGGTGGTTGTGGTTGTTGTGGTGGTGGTTGTGGTGGTGGAGCTGGTTGTGGTTGTGGTGGTGGTTGCGGTTGTTGTGGTGGTGGTTGTAGTGGTTGTGGCGGTAGTTGTGGTGATCGTGGCTGTAGTTTTGGTGGTGGTTGTGGTGGTTGTGGTGGTGGTTGTGGTGGTTGTGGTTGTTGTGGTTTTGGTGGTGGCTGTCGTTGTTGTGGTGGAGGTTGTGGTGGTTGTGGTTATTGTGGTTTTGGTGGTGGTTGTGGTGGTTGTGGTGGTGGTTGTGATTGTTGTGGTCGTTGTGGTTGTGGTTTTGGAGGTGGTTGCGGTGGTTGTCGTTGTTGAGGTTTTGTTAGTGGTTCTTCTGGCTGTTGTGGTGGTTCTGGTGGGTGTGTTTGTAGTGGTTGTGGTTGTTGTGGTTGGTGTGGTCGTGGTGGTGGTTGTGGTGGTTGTGGTGGTGGTTGTGGTGGTTGTGGTTGTTGTGGTTTTGGTGGTGGCTGTCGTTGTTGTGGTGGAGGTTGTGGTGGTTGTGGTTATTGTGGTTTTGGTGGTGGTTGTGGTGGTTGTGGTGGTGGTTGTGATTGTTGTGGTCGTTGTGGTTGTGGTTTTGGAGGTGGTTGCGGTGGTTGTCGTTGTTGAGGTTTTGTTAGTGGTTCTTCTGGCTGTTGTGGTGGTTCTGGTGGGTGTGTTTGTAGTGGTTGTGGTTGTTGTGGTTGGTGTGGTCGTGGTGGTGGTTGTGGCTGTTGTGGTGGTTGTGGTGGTTGTGGTTGTTGTACTTTCGGTGGTTGTTGTGGTTGTTGTGGCTTTGGTTGTGGTTGTGGTTATTGTTGTGGTGGTTGTTGTGGTGGTTGTGGTGGTTGTTGTGGTGGTTGTGGTGGTTGTGGTTGTTGTGGTGGTTGTGGTGGTTGTGGTTGTTGTGGTTGGTGTGGTTTTGGTGGTGGTTGTGGTGGTTGTGGTGGTAGTTGTATGGTTGTGATTGTTGTGGTTGTTGTGGTTGTTGTGATTTTGGTGGTGGTTGTGGTGGATTTGGTGGATTTGGTGGTTTTGGTGGTTGTGGTGGTTGTGGTGGTGGGTGTGGTGGTTGTGGTTGTTGTGGTTGTTGTGGTGGTTGTGGTGGTTGTGGTGGTGGTTGTGGTGGTTGTGGTTGTTGTGGTTGTTGTGGTCGTGGTGGTGGTTGTGGTGGTGCTGGTTGTTTTGGTTTTGGCGGTGGTTGTGGTTGTTGTGGTGGTTTTGGTGGTTGTGGTGGTGGTTGTGGTGGTTGTGGTCGTTGTGGTTTTGGTAGTGGTTGTGGTAGTTGTGGTGGTGGTTGTGGTGGTTGTGGTTGTTGTGGTTTTGGTGGTGGTTGTGTTGGTTGTGGTTGTTGTGGTGGTTGTGGATGTTGTGGTTTTGGTGGTGGTTGTGGTGGTTGTGATGGTAGTTGTGGTGGTTGTGGGTGTTGTGGTTTTGGTGGTGGTTGTGGTGGTTGTGGTGATGGTTGTGGTGGTTGTGGTTGTTTTGGTTCTTGTGGTGGTTGTGGTGGTTGTTGTGGTGGTTGTGGTGGTTGTGGTTGTTGTGGATTTGGTGGTTGTGGTTGTTGTGGTGGTGGTTGTGGTGGTGGAGCTGGTTGTGGTTGTGGTGGTGGTTGCGGTGGTTGTGGTGGTGGTTGTAGTGGTTGTGGTGGTAGTTGTGGTGGTTGTGTTTGTAGTTTTGGTGGAGGTTGTGGTGGTTGTGGTGGTGGTTGTGGTGGTTGTGGTGGTTGTGGTTGTTGTGGTTTTGGTGGTCGTTGTGGTTCGTTGTGGTGGTGGTTGTGATTGTTGTGGTCGTTGTGGTTGTGGTTTTGGAGGTGGTTGCGGTGGTTGTCGTTGTTGAGGTTTTGTTAGTGGTTGTTGTGGCTGTTGTGGTGGTTGTGGTGGTTGTGTTTGTAGTGGTTGTGGTTGTTGTGGTTGGTGTGGTCGTGGTGGTGGTTGTGGCTGTTGTGGTGGTTGTGGTGGTTGTGCTTGTTGTACTTTCGGTGGTTGTTGTGGATGTTGTGGCTTTGGTGGTGGTTGTGGTTATTGTTGTGGTGGTTGTTGTGGTGGTTGTGGTGGTTGTTGTGGTGGTTGTGGTGGTTGTGGTTGTTGTGGTGGTTGTGGTGGTTGTGGTTGTTGTGGTTGGTGTGGTTTTGGTGGTGGTTGTGGTGGTTGTGGTGGTGGTTGTATGGTTGTGATTGTTGTGGTTGTTGTGGTTGTTGTGGTTTTGGTGGTGGTTGTGGTGGTGGTGGTGGTTGTGGTGGTTGTGGTGGTTGTGGTTGTTGTGGTGGTTGTGGTGGTTGTGGTGGTTGTTGTGGTTGTTGTGGTGGTTGTGGAGGTTGTGGTAGTTGTGGTGGTGCTTGTGGTTGTTGTGGTGATTGTGGTGGTTGTGGTTGTTGTGGTGGTTGTGGTGATTGTGGTGGTGGTTGTGATTGTTGTGGTGGTTGTGGTGGTTGTGGTTGTTCTTGTGGTTGTGGTGGTTGTGGTTGTTGTGGTTTTGGTGGTGGTTGTGGTGGTTGTTGTTGTTGTGGTGGTGGTTGTGGTTGTTGTGGTTTTGGTAGTGGTTGTGGTAGTTGTGGTGGTGGTGGTGGGGGTTGTGGCTGTTGTGGTTTTGGTGGTGGTTGTGGTGGTTGTGGTTGTTGTGGTGGTTGTGGTTGTTGTGGTTTTGGTGGTGGTTGTGGTGGTTGTGGTGGTAGTTGCTGTGGTTGTTGTGGTTTTGGTGCTGGTTGTGGTCGTTGTGGTGATGGTTGTGGTGGTTGTGGTTTTGGTGGTGGTTGTGGTGGTTGTGGTGGTTGTGGTTGAGGTGGTTGTTGTTGTTTTGGTGGTGGTTGTGGTGGTTGTGGTGGTGGTGCTGGTTGTGGTTGCGGTGGTGGTTACGGTGGTTGTGGTGGTGGTTGTGTTGGTTGTGGTGGTAGTTGTGGTTGTGGTTATTGTGGTTTTCGTGGTGGTTGTGGTGGTTGTGGTGGAGGTTGTGGTGGTTGTGATTATTGTGGTTTTGGTGGTGGTTGTGGTGGTTGTGGTGGTGGTTGTGATTGTTGTGGTCGTTGTGGTTGTGGTTGTTGTGGTTGTTGTGGTTGTTGTGGTTGTGGTGGTGGTTGTGGTTGTTGTGGTGGTTGTGGTGATTGTGGTTGTTGTGCTTTCGGTGGTTGTTGTGGTGGTTGTGGTTGTTGTGGTTTGGTGGTGGTTGTGGTGGTTGTGGTGGTGGTTGTTGTGGTTGTGGTTGTTGTGGTTTTGGTGGTGGTTGTGGTGGTTGTTGTGGTTGTTGTTGTGGTTGTGGTTGTTGTGGTTTTGGTGGTTGTGGTTACTGTGGTTTTGGAGGTGGTTGTGGTGGTTGTAGTTGTTGTGGCTTTGGTGGTGCTTGTGGTTGTTGTTGTGGTGGTTGTTGTGTGGTTGCGGTGGTTGTGGTTGTTGTGGTTGTGGTTGTTATGGTTGCTGTGGTTGTGGTGGTGGTTGTGGTGGTTGTTGTGGTGGTTTTGTTGTTGTGGTTGTTGTAGTTTTGGTGGTTGTGTTTGCTGTGGTTTTGGAGGTGGTTGTGGTGGTGGTGGTTGTTATGGCTTTGTTGGTGGTTGTGGTTGTTGTTGTGGTTGTTGTTGTGGTTGTTGTGGTGGTTGTGGTGGTGGTTGTGGTGGTTGTGGTTGTTGTGGTGGTTGTGGTGGTTGTGGTTGTTGTGGTTGTTGTGGTTTTGGTGGTGGTTGTGGTCGTTGTGGTGGTGGTTGTGGTTGCGGTGTTCGTGGTTGTTGTGGTTTTGGTGGTGGTTGTGGTCGTTGTGGTTGTTGTAGTTTTGGTGGTGGTTGTGGTGGTTGTGGTGGTGGTTGTGGTGGTTGTGGTTGTTGTTGTTTTGGTGGTGGTTGTTTGTGGTTGTGGTGGTGGTTGTGGTGGTTGTGTTTGTTGTAGTTGTTGTGGTGGTTGTGGTGGTTGTGGTAGTGGTTGTGGTTGTTGTGGTTGTTGTGGTTTTGGTGGTGGTTGTGGTGGTTGTGGTGGTGGTACTATTGGTTGTGGTTTTGGTGGTGGTTGTCGTGGTGGTTGTCCTGGTTGTGGTTGCTGTGGTTTTGGTGGTGGTTGTGGTTTTTGTGGATTTGGTGGTGGTTGTGGTGGTTGTGTTGGTGGTTGTGGTGGTTGTGGTGGTGGTTGTGGTTGTTGTGGTTGTTGTGGTTTTGGTGGTGGTTGTGGTGGTTGTTGTTGTTGTGGTTTTGGTGTGTTTGTGGTGGTTGTGCTGGTTGTGGTTGTTGTGGTGGTTGTGGTTGTTGTGGTTTTGGTGGTGGTTGCGGTGGTTGTGGTGGTGGTTGTGGTGGTTGTGGTTGTTGTGGTTTTGCTGGTGGTTGTGGTGGTTGCGGTGGTGGTTGTGGTGGTTGTGTTGGTTGTGGTTTTGGTGGTGGTTGTGGTGGTTGTGTTGGTTATTGTGGTTCTACTGGTGGTTGTTGCAGTTATTGTGGTTTTGGTGGTGCTTGTGGTGGTTGTGGTTGTTGTGGTGGTTGTGGTTTTGGTGGTGGTTGCTAACGTGGTAATATTTGCGGAAGTAGTAGTGGTTGTAAGTGTTGTGTTGGTTTTGATTATGGTGGCTGTAGTTGTTGTGGTTGTGGTGACGGTAGTTGTTGTTGTGGTTGTTGTAATGGTGGTTGTGGTGGCTACAGTTGTTGTTGTGGTTGTTGTAATGGTGGTTGTGGTGGCTGTAGATTTTGCTGTGTTTGTTGTAATGGTGGTTGTGGGGGCTGCAGTTGTTGCTGTGGTTGTTGTAAAGGTGGTTGTGGTGGCTGCAGTTGTTGTAATTGTTGTTGTAATGGTGGTTGTGGTCGCTGTAGTTGTTGTTGTGGTTATTGTAATGGTGGTTGTGGTGGCTGCAGTTGTTGTGGTTGTTGTAATGGTGGTTGTGGTGACTGCAGTTGTTGTTGTGGTTGTTGTAAAGGTGGTTGTGGTGGCTGCAGTTGTTGTAATGGTTGTTGTAATGGTGGTTGTGGTGGCTGCAGTTGTTGTTGTGGTTGTTGTAATGGTGGTTGTGGTGGCTGCAGTTGTTGTTCTGGTTGTTGTAATGGTGGTTGTGGTGGCTGTAGTTGTTGTTGTGGTTGTTGTAATGGTGGTTGTGGTGGCTGTAGTGTCTGTTGTGGTTGTTGTAATGGTGGTTGTGGTGGCTACAGTTGTTGTTGTGGTTGTTGTAATGGTGGTTGTGGTGGCTATAGTTGTTGTTGTTGTTGTAATGGTGGTTGTGGTGGCTGTAGTTGTTGTTGTGGTTGTTGTAATGGTGGTTGTGGTGGCTGTAGTTGTTGTTGTGTTTGTTGTAATGGTGGTTGTGGTGACTGTAGTTGTTGTTGTGGTTGTTGTAATGGTGGTTGTGGTGGCTGCAGTTGTTGTTGTGGTTGTTGTAATGGTGGTTGTGGTGGCTGTAGTTGTTGTTGTTGTTGTAATGGTGGTTGTGGTGGCTGCAGTTGTTGTTGTGGTTGTTGTAATGGTGGTTGTGGTGGCTGCAGTTGTTGTTGTGGTTGTTGTAATGGTGGTTGTGGTGGCTGTAGTTGTTGTTGTGTTTGTTGTAATGGTGGTTGTGGTGACTGTAGTTGTTGTTGTGGTTGTTGTAATGGTGGTTGTGGTGACTGTAGTTGTTGTTGTGGTTGTTGTAATGGTGGTTGTGGTGGCTGTAGTTGTTGTTGTGGTTGTTGTAATGGTGGTTGTGGTGACTGTAGTTGTTGTTGTGGTTGTTGTAATGGTGGTTGTGGTGGCTGCAGTTGTTGTTGTGGTTGTTGTAATGGTGGTTGTGGTGGCTGTAGTTGTTGTTGTGTTTGTTGTAATGGTGGTTGTGGTGGCTGTAGTGGTTGTTGTAATGGTGGTTGTGGTGGCTGTAGTGGTTGTTGTAATGGTGGTTGTGGTGGCTGCAGTTGTTGTTGTGGTTGTTGTAATGGTGGTTGTGGTGGCTGCAGTTGTTGTTGTGGTTGTTGTAATGGTGGTTGTGGTGACTGTAGTTGTTGTTGTGGTTGTTGTAATGGTGGTTGTGGTGACTGTAGTTGTTGTTGTGGTTGTTGTAATGGTGGTTGTGGTGGCTGCAGTTGTTGTTGTTGTTGTTGTAATGGTGGTTGTGGTGGCTGCAGTTGTTGTTGTGGTTGTTGTAATGGTGGTTGTGGTGGCTGCAGTTGTTGTTGTGGTTGTTGTAATGGTGGTTGTGGTGGCTGTAGTTGTTGTTGTGTTTGTTGTAATGGTGGTTGTGGTGACTGTAGTTGTTGTTGTGGTTGTTGTAATGGTGGTTGTGGTGGCTGCAGTTGTTGTTGTGGTTGTTGTAATGGTGGTTGTGGTGGCTGTAGTTGTTGTTGTGGTTGTTGTAATGGTGGTTGTGGTGGCTGTAGTGGTTGTTGTAATGGTGGTTGTGGTGGCTGTAGTGGTTGTTGTAATGGTGGTTGTGGTGGCTGCAGTTGTTGTTGTGGTTGTTGTAATGGTGGTTGTGGTGGCTGCAGTTGTTGTTGTGGTTGTTGTAATGGTGGTTGTGGTGGCTGTAGTGGTTGTTGTAATGGTGGTTGTGGTGGCTGTAGTGGTTGTTGTAATGGTGGTTGTGGTGGCTGTAGTGGTTGTTGTAATGGTGGTTGTGGTGGCTGCAGTTGTTGTTGTGGTTGTTGTAATGGTGGTTGTGGTGGCTGCAGTTGTTGTTGTGGTTGTTGTAATGGTGGTTGTGGTGGCTGTAGTTGTTGTTGTGGTTGTTGTAATGGTGGTTGTGGTGGCTGTAGTGGTTGTTGTAATGGTGGTTGTGGTGGCTGCAGTTGTTGTTGTGGTTGTTGTAATGGTGGTTGTGGTGGCTGTAGTGGTTGTTGTAATGGTGGTTGTGGTGGCTGTAGTTGTTGTTGTGGTTGTTGTAATGGTGGTTGTGGTGGCTGTAGTGGTTGTTGTAATGGTGGTTGTGGTGGCTGCAGTTGTTGTTGTGGTTGTTGTAATGGTGGTTGTGGTGGCTGTAGTGGTTGTTGTAATGGTGGTTGTGGTGGCTGTAGTGGTTGTTGTAATGGTGGTTGTGGTGGCTGTAGTGGTTGTTGTAATGGTGGTTGTGGTGGCTGCAGTTGTTGTTGTGGTTGTTGTAATGGTGGTTGTGGTGGCTGCAGTTGTTGTTGTGGTTGTTGTAATGGTGGTTGTGGTGGCTGTAGTGGTTGTTGTAATGGTGGTTGTGGTGGCTGTAGTGGTTGTTGTAATGGTGGTTGTGGTGGCTGTAGTGGTTGTTGTAATGGTGGTTGTGGTGGCTGTAGTGGTTGTTGTAATGGTGGTTGTGGTGGCTGTAGTGGTTGTTGTAATGGTGGTTGTGGTGGCTGTAGTGGTTGTTGTAATGGTGGTTGTGGTGGCTGTAGTGGTTGTTGTAATGGTGGTTGTGGTGGCTGTAGTGGTTGTTGTAATGGTGGTTGTGGTGGCTGTAGTGGTTGTTGTAATGGTGGTTGTGGTGGCTGTAGTGGTTGTTGTAATGGTGGTTGTGGTGGCTGCAGTTGTTGTTGTGGTTGTTGTAATGGTGGTTGTGGTGGCTGCAGTTGTTGTTGTGGTTGTTGTAATGGTGGTTGTGGTGGCTGTAGTGGTTGTTGTAATGGTGGTTGTGGTGGCTGTAGTGGTTGTTGTAATGGTGGTTGTGGTGGCTGTAGTGGTTGTTGTAATGGTGGTTGTGGTGGCTGTAGTGGTTGTTGTAATGGTGGTTGTGGTGGCTGTAGTGGTTGTTGTAATGGTGGTTGTGGTGGCTGTAGTGGTTGTTGTAATGGTGGTTGTGGTGGCTGTAGTGGTTGTTGTAATGGTGGTTGTGGTGGCTGCAGTTGTTGTTGTGGTTGTTGTAATGGTGGTTGTGGTGGCTGCAGTTGTTGTTGTGGTTGTTGTAATGGTGGTTGTGGTGGCTGTAGTGGTTGTTGTAATGGTGGTTGTGGTGGCTGTAGTGGTTGTTGTAATGGTGGTTGTGGTGGCTGTAGTGGTTGTTGTAATGGTGGTTGTGGTGGCTGTAGTGGTTGTTGTAATGGTGGTTGTGGTGGCTGTAGTGGTTGTTGTAATGGTGGTTGTGGTGGCTGCAGTTGTTGTTGTGGTTGTTGTAATGGTGGTTGTGGTGGCTGCAGTTGTTGTTGTGGTTGTTGTAATGGTGGTTGTGGTGGCTGCAGTTGTTGTTGTGGTTGTTGTAATGGTGGTTGTGGTGGCTGCAGTTGTTGTTGTGGTTGTTGTAATGGTGGTTGTGGTGGCTGTAGTTGTTGTTGTGGTTGTTGTAATGGTGGTTGTGGTGGCTGTAGTGGTTGTTGTAATGGTGGTTGTGGTGGCTGTAGTTGTTGTTGTGGTTGTTGTAATGGTGGTTGTGGTGGCTGCAGTTGTTGTAATGGTTGTTGTAATGGTGGTTGTGGTGGCTGCAGTTGTTGTTGTGGTTGTTGTAATGGTGGTTGTGGTGGCTGTAGTTGTTGTTGTGGTTGTTGTAATGGTGGTTGTGGTGGCTGTAGTTGTTGTTGTTGTTGTAATGGTGGTTGTGGTGGCTGCAGTTGTTGTTGTGGTTGTTGTAATGGTGGTTGTGGTGGCTGCAGTTGTTGTTGTGGTTGTTGTAATGGTGGTTGTGGTGGCTGCAGTTGTTGTTGTGGTTGTTGTAATGGTGGTTGTGGTGGCTGTAGTTGTTGTTGTGGTTGTTGTAATGGTGGTTGTGGTGGCTGTAGTGGTTGTTGTAATGGTGGTTGTGGTGGCTGTAGTGGTTGTTGTAATGGTGGTTGTGGTGGCTGTAGTGGTTGTTGTAATGGTGGTTGTGGTGGCTGTAGTGGTTGTTGTAATGGTGGTTGTGGTGGCTGTAGTGGTTGTTGTAATGGTGGTTGTGGTGGCTGTAGTGGTTGTTGTAATGGTGGTTGTGGTGGCTGTAGTGGTTGTTGTAATGGTGGTTGTGGTGGCTGCAGTTGTTGTTGTGGTTGTTGTAATGGTGGTTGTGGTGGCTGCAGTTGTTGTTGTGGTTGTTGTAATGGTGGTTGTGGTGGCTGTAGTGGTTGTTGTAATGGTGGTTGTGGTGGCTGTAGTGGTTGTTGTAATGGTGGTTGTGGTGGCTGCAGTTGTTGTTGTGGTTGTTGTAATGGTGGTTGTGGTGGCTGTAGTGGTTGTTGTAATGGTGGTTGTGGTGGCTGTAGTGGTTGTTGTAATGGTGGTTGTGGTGGCTGTAGTGGTTGTTGTAATGGTGGTTGTGGTGGCTGTAGTGGTTGTTGTAATGGTGGTTGTGGTGGCTGCAGTTGTTGTTGTGGTTGTTGTAATGGTGGTTGTGGTGGCTGCAGTTGTTGTTGTGGTTGTTGTAATGGTGGTTGTGGTGGCTGCAGTTGTTGTTGTGGTTGTTGTAATGGTGGTTGTGGTGGCTGCAGTTGTTGTTGTGGTTGTTGTAATGGTGGTTGTGGTGGCTGCAGTTGTTGTTGTGGTTGTTGTAATGGTGGTTGTGGTCGCTGTAGTTGTTGTTGTGGTTGTTGTAATGGTAGTTGTGGTGGCTGTAGTTGTTGTTGTGGTTGTTGTAATGGTGGTTGTGGTGGCTGTAGTTGTTGTTGTGGTTGTTGTAATGGTGGTTGTGGTGGCTGCAGTTGTTGTTGTGGTTGTTGTAATGGTGGTTGTGGTGGCTGCAGTTGTTGTTGTGGTTGTTGTAATGGTAGTTGTGGTGGCTGTAGTTGTTGTTGTGGTTGTTGTAATGGTGGTTGTGGTGGCTGTAGTTGTTGTTGTGGTTGTTGTAATGGTGGTTGTGGTCGCTGTAGTTGTTGTTGTGGTTGTTGTAATGGTGGTTGTGGTGGCTGTAGTTGTTGTTGTGGTTGTTGTAATGGTGGTTGTGGTGACTGCAGTTGTTGTTGTGGTTGTTGTAATGGTGGTTGTGGTGGCTGCAGTTGTTGTTCTGGTTGTTGTAATGGTGGTTGTGGTGGCTGTAGTTGTTGTTGTGGTTGTTGTAATGGTGGTTGTGGTGGCTGCAGTTGTTCTGGTTGTTGTAATGGTGGTTGTGGTGGCTGCAGTTGTTCTGGTTGTTGTAATGGTGGTTGTGCTGGCTGTAGTTGTTGTTGTGGTTGTTGTAATGGTGGTTGTGGTGGCTGTAGTTGTTGTTGTGGTTGTTGTAATGGTGGTTGTGGTGGCTGCAGTTGTTCTGGTTGTTGTAATGGTGGTTGTGGTGGCTGCAGTTGTTGTTCTGGTTGTTGTAATGGTGGTTGTGGTGGCTGTAGTTGTTGTTGTGGTTGTTGTAATGGTGGTTGTGGTGGCTGCAGTTGTTCTGGTTGTTGTAATGGTGGTTGTGGTGGCTGCAGTTGTTCTGGTTGTTGTAATGGTGGTTGTGCTGGCTGTAGTTGTTGTTTTTAATCGTGAAGATTTTGTTACCGTTGTTTCTGGTGGGGGTAGGAATGGTCGTCGTCGCCGTGGTAGTGGAGGTGTTGGTGGTTGTGGTGTTGGTGGTTGTGATGGTGTTGATGGTTATGGTGTTGGTGGTTGTGGGAGTTGTGGTAGCGATGGTGATGTTGTTGGTGGTGAATTTTAGATATGAAAATGTAAATATATGTTTATAGGAGAACTCAACCGTTGTCTCATGGTTAAAATGTAGTTGAAATAGAGATAGGTGTACAGTGTTAGTATTACATCGAGCTTAGTCACAAACCTTTTATGTCTACATAGAACACCACCACCATCTACACCACCACAGCCTGCACCACAACCACCACCACGATCTACACCACTATCTACACCACCACCACAACCTACACCACCACCACAACCTACACCTACATAACCACCACCTACATGACCACCACCACCACCGCCACAACCACAACCACTACCATCACCGCCACCACCACCACCACACGCACAGCCTCCACCACCACAACCACCACCACAAACCACCACCACCACCACACACATACACCACTACCACCACCACCACCACCATCACCACCGCCGCCACCACCACCACACAGCCGACACCGCCACCGCCTCCAGCACTAGCACCACAACATGCTGTCCTGCCTTCCGTATATTCCATTCGCTATCTATAAATGATTAACCGTGTCAGCTAACTTATGATACATCCTTCTTGGTTGTTATCTCCCCTTAGACTTAACCTCTCCAGCGCCCTAATCCAATATGGATTCCACAACGTCACTCAAAATGTTGAAACAATAAACAAAGAACAAAAACATATGATTCGTAATATTCATGTAGTAGTAGTAGTAGTAGTAGTATTAGTATTAGTAGCAGTAGTAGTAAAGAAAGAGAAAGTGGTGGGGGCAAAACCTAATTATTTTAATAATAGACATAATGGAATACACTGGAAGAGGGAGAGGGAGTGAAAGAGAGAGATAGAAGAAAAGAGAGAGAGGAATATATATATATATATATATATACGCATAGATATATACACAAATATATATATACATATATACACACACACACACACACATATATATATATATATATACATATATATATATATGCATATCTCTCTCTCTACACACATATATATATATATATATATATATATATTGGCTTGTGTATTCAAATATATTCAAATAAACTAAGTATGCACTGAAAATCAGTTTCCGTACTGTTAACAGAGTCAAATATACGTATATTTTCCATTTTCGACTTGAGTTCGGTACTGGGTCTCTCGGAACAGACTGTCGTGATGACTATATATATATAATTATAATACACTGAAATATATATATATATTTATACATATACATATATATATAAGAAAAAGTTGAGGATCGATGGCGAGCTCAGCGGTTTCGGTTTCGGCTAGTTAACTCTACCTTCACTAATATACCCACTCTGCATCTTACCATGTATCGAGTACTTCTTTGTGGTCTTCCCGGCCCCAGTACTGCAGA